>RYFJ01000852.1:0-124958 GCA_003991445.1 Oryza meyeriana var. granulata | reverse complement strand
CCCGGCGAGTCTAGGCTAAGAGAGGAGGAGAATCGTCAATTTCCCACTCGGACTCGGACAACGCGGAATAACAATCTTCGATTCCATTTCATGATTGTAGACTCAATCCTCTGGATTTCAAACTCGGATACGGCTAGAGCGCTCGATGATCGGGGTCCAGGGAATGTTGGGGTCATCATACACCCCTCAACCATTCCGACTCTGGACTCTCAGTCAGGACATCACTTCGTGAGCTTTTCTCCACCACGCTGAAGTCTTCATGGGTCCAAGGGTTCAACTCCTACTCAGGAGGCATGCCGACTATGATTTGCAAGAAGAGGAGGCCCGCCGACTAGGTGACAATAGGAGAAGATGCAGACGGCTTGCTAGGCAAGGCACGGAGGTTTTGCATGACAATTACTGCAAGCGGGCGCAGCTCAACGGGAGATCCTCCAAACCCGAGTCGTCTACCCTACGTCTTTGTGACCCCTCACAGAACGTTGTGCCACTGCAACCTTACTGGATACACTGCAAATTTAGGCCTATCCCAGGCCCCCAATATGATAGGCAAGATTAAGCCATGATCACTGTTGCTACATGTCTAGCAGCGTCAATTTAGTCGGTGAACTCTCATAGGCCGACCAACAGGTTGGCTTCTCCAACGGCGATCTTCATCTGCCTCAACACGACGATCGAGCGGCTGGCTCTAGTCAGCCGCACACGGAGTCATGCAATGTCACTCGGCAACCACAATAACGACCGGCGGCGCCGACATCAAGATGACCGTCGGATAACCAGGGACGTCAAGGCCGACTACGATGTGCTCTTGGCAAGACATCAAGCACGATGCCACGAACATGAGAAGACAGGTCGCCGAGTTAGAAGATGAGAATGAAGCGCTTCGGCCTCCCACCATCCAGCGTTCACCGCTGTAGTCAGAGCAGAGTACGCTCATGCGGATGGAGAACCGGCCTTTCACCCCACGAGCTGCAACAATTCGAACTGGCCGTCAGGCTTCAGGCCGACTGGAATTTAAAAATATGATTGGGAAGCCAACCCCGAGTCCTGGCTATAGTTTACACTCTGGCAATCGAGTAGCTAGAGGAATCACAGGCCATGGCTAACTACCTCCCAGTGCTCTAGCAACTTCGAGGACATGGCTAACTGGACTTCCTAGAGAGGTACAATCGGCCTCCTGGGGAGAACTCCGGGGAATTGCTTCATCGCAACTTCCAAGGAATATACAACGAGGCCATCTCCGAGTACGCATCTATATCGGTTGATCAAAGATAGAACGATGTCTCTTGTGATTTCATTAAAGGTTTCGAGAAGAGGGAATTCAATCCAAAAATCAAGGACGAGGTCGTCATCGCCGGCCTTTCGAAAAAAGGGTCAGGACACCCCGTTCATCCAAGATCATCAGATCTCAATTGTTCTGTCAAAGCTCTATCGAACATGGCGAAACAAATACGCTGACTCGGCCGATGCTGTGCTAAGGCCCTCCGATGACAAAAAAAGGCCACCCCTACAGAAACAGCAAAAGGACACGATGACATGGCCCCGACTAAGTGCAGGAAAACCGCAAACGCCAAGTCGGACGACTTCATTGTGGCAATCCGTCGCAACGTCTTCCAACCTCCTAGAAACTGAAGATTATTCAGAACGATAAGTGACATGGCTCGAGGGCTCAAAGCTCAAATACAAGGATGCATCCCCACTCCAACTTGTGCAACCGACTGCCCAAGTCATTTTTTCTGATTAAATATTTTCTCCTTTATACGATATTCCATCCCAAAATGGGCCAGGAGACAACTCAACTTCCCTATGGTTTGACTCGGATACGGCTTATGTGGTTGTCGGGATCGGATCTTAGGGGCTGAGATCATCAATTTCCTCACTTCAGCCTCGCCAAATGCCGCAACCGCTTACACCTAATAGGTGTTACATTCTGTGTATTTTTTGTTTTTTGCTCTAATGATTGCAAAAGTACTCGAGTAGCATAAATTATAATCCGATGAAGTTTTGCTCCATGAAAGATGAACTCAAGTCCACCAAAATGCGTGTCTAGGAAAGGCCATGAGCCAACTCCAACGTAGGGGGCTATGACTAGTCGGGCAGAGTGTTTAAACGTAAGGTCAAACTACTCAAAGGAAATTAATATCCATAGAGGAGGAACACAATTTACATTATTTGTAAAATAGATTAATTGCCTTCGGGTGCTGTTTTCTTCATCAGAGTCTACTCATCCGATATGTTTATAATGCAGGGCCAGGTCTCGGATACGCATAATAGGGAAACTCGGGGCTACGAAGCCTATTGCTCCTCACTTCGGGGGGCATAGGACCAGTCTGCATTGACTCACTTGGATGCGACGCTTTAGAATCACTTGGAATGCTCCGCGAGGGCTATTGACCCGAGTTACACATGCCAGTCGGACTTGTGGAATGTCACTTTGACTGTGGTACGCTCCCCAATGCAGCTAATAACCGGTACTCCGGTGCCAGTCGGGGCTCGGGTACATACTGCTGGTGGGTACGCCCCATGAGGGTCGGGTAGCTGAATCCATGCTAATTTGCTAGGTCCGGGTACCTTATTTGTGCCACAACTCTGTTGTGTAGGGTTTGCCCCCATGAGGTGTCGCCAGCCGATCTATTGCTTAATGCGAGGATCGGGTACCTTACTTCGGCTACAACTTTTGTTGGGTAGGGTCGCTCCATGAGGGTCACTAGCCGAATTCCTTGCTAATGCGAGGGTTTGGGTACCTCATTCGGGTACAATTTTGCCAGTTTGAATTCTCCAAAGGAGGATTGCAGCGTCCTGAGTACGCGCAGCGTTCCGGGTACCTATTTTGGCCAAGAACAGGGGAGACAAGCCCACTACTGGAGCTTTCAGTTGCGGAGCAGCATCAAAACCAGAACCTATAGAGGTGCTCATTATTTTTCAAGCTAGAAGACCCCAATCATTCGATTCCTACTAGAAGATAAACCCTTAAAGATTGCAACGAAGCTGAGTAAATCAAAGCGACGGAGGCAAAACCTTTATCGTAGTCGGAGAAGACCTATATCGTTCAAAGCGCATCGGAGTTCTTCATGCACTGCGTCCACCTTTAGGAGGGCAAGCAGGACCCTACATATCCACTTGGGCATCTGTGGGCAACCATGCTGCATCCAGAACATAAGTCAGAATGGCTTGCAGACAAAGATTCCTCTAGCAAATTGCGGTTACCCGACGCTGAAGTACTCGTCCTGTCCTACAAAGGATGTTGATTTTTCGTTCAGCAAACTCACCTACCGGCACAGGAGTTGCAGACTATCATATGTGCAATGCATACTGAGTATGATCTATAGATCTGGCGTCCTCAAAACTTATTATGGACAACGTACTCCGATTCATGGCGGCATATTCAAAAGATTTCTACAATAATTTCGGCATGAAAATCTGCTACACTTCGGTGGTACACCCCCAAAGCGACGGGCAGGTTGAACAATGATCAAAATCACCGGATTTTATAGGGCTGCACCGGTTAGGTCAGTTTAGGCCGGCTTATTCAGTAGTAGGCCAAAGATATGAGTTCTTAAATAGCATGCCCTAGTGGGTCACCCGCTACTCGTGTTAAAATCGCAATGTAGGTGCAATTTTACAAGAACCGATTAAATAATCAAATACGCTTTATGCTAAGCCTACAGTCGGGTGTATACATTCGGGTATCTGGATCATTTTATGGTATTGAGGATATATACTTATAAGAATCAACAGCTGGTCTCCATTAAAATTGGGGATGCAGGTGTATCTCTCAAGTACACTGACCACATATTGGGTTAAAATCCATGAAGTGGCACTCGGCTTACATGCTTAGCCAACAATTGCCCTGAGCAAAAATTATTCCAGCTGACATGATGCTGAAGAATCTACATACTGTGTAGTATAGTACTCGGGAAAGACTACAAGGTTAAAGATCTATGACTTTATGTTTAATTGTTCCACAATTAAGCACAAAGTCGAGGGCTACACCTAATAGGTGCGTCTATTCGGTGCACACTATTCATATTTTTCTATAAAGCCCTTCATAGCCTCGTTGCCAGCTGACATGAAGCAGGGCTTGGGAGAAGAAGCACTCAGACAAAGAGTACTCGGGAGGAATGCACTCGGGAATTCTTCGCCGTGGAGGATGAGCACTCGGCATTAGCTGTGACTCAACTATGAAGGTCTCAGAGGTTGCTGTGGAGGCCATGGGCCCCGGGTACCTCATGAGAAGTATTTGGGCCACTCAGACAGAGGATGGGCCTAACCTCGTAATTAGGGATACAATAGGACTCGGCATACATAACCTTATACGACAAGGAAAGAATATAGTCCTTGTCGGGCATGTTGTATTCCTAGAAGGAAATCTCTTGGTTAGAGTCCGACTAGGATTCCTACTCTGTAACCCTGTCCCCTGGTATATAAGGGGAGGCAGGGTGCCCCCTAAGGGCAGAAAAAATCTCACTAGAGAAACCTCAAAGGCAATACACCACAACTGGACGTAGGGTATTACCTCATCTCGAGTGCCTGAACCAATATAACTTGTTTGTGTTCCTTTGCAATCCATCAAGTTTAGGTCTCACGAGTAGCCCCATATTATTATTGCCGATATAAAACATCGACATATTGCTTTCGTTGTATTCTCTGGTGAGATTCTGTATGCCCCTAGGGCCTCCTTGCCTCACCTTATATACCGAGGAGGCAAGATTACAAGGTAGAAATTTCAGTCAGACATGACTAAGGGATTTCTTTCTAAAAACATAGAGTAACCAGCTAGGACTATATCCCTTTCCTTGTCGAGCAATATTTACATGAAAGCTGAGTTCTACTATATCTCTATTACATGATCAGGCACACCCTATATTCCGAGTGGCCATTTTGCCTTCCATGAGGTACCCGGGGCCCATGGCCTCCACAGTAGCCCCTGAGACCTTCATAGTTGAGTCATAGCTAACGCCGAGTGATCATCCTCCACGGTGAAGAATTCCCGAGTGCATTGCTCCCGAGTAATCTTTGTCTGAGTACTTCTTCTCCCGAGTCTTGCTTCATGTCAGTTGGCAACGATGCTATGAAGGGCTTTATGGAAAAATAGGAATAGCGCGCGCCGATCGCGGTACACCTGATTAGGCGTAGGCCCCGACATTGTGCAAAATTAAGAAACAATTAACATAAAGTCAAAAGATCTTAACCTTTAAGTCTTTCCGACTGATAATTTCACCCAAATTAGGCTATTCAGCATTATACTAGCTGGAAAAATGTTTGCTCAAGGCAATTTGGCTAAGCATGTAAGCCGAGTACCACTATGGAGTAAATCCACTGTATGCTGAGGTGTACTTGAGTGACACCTGCATCTCCAATTTTAATGAAAACCAGCTATTGATCCTTATAAAGATATATCCTCAATACTTATTAAATAATACAGATATCTAAACATATATGTCCAGTAAATAGGCTTAACATGTAACATATCTGATTATTTTAATCGGCTCCTGTAAAACAACATCCAAATTGTGATTTTAACACAATTGGCTATTCGATCCAATAGGACAATGTTTTTTTAAGAACTCATATCTTACAAGCCCACTACTAAGCAAGCTTGGGCCCAAGCTATCCCCTTTCTTCCCCAAATCGCCCAAACCGGCATCCACTCCCAGATCCACGCCCAAACTTTCGCGTTCTCCACCTCCAAGGCTAGGGTTTCCACACTGCTTGAGCTTTTCTCCATAGACCTAGAAAATCCCACGATCCAGCATCAATTTCCTCCAGCTAGAAGCTTTCCCTTCTTCTAAACTTCAGCCATGCCGAGATCGCCGTCTGACGTTCCCCACATCCCTATAGGAACTTGGCCAACATCGACCTCATGCTCCTCCAAGCTGGCTCATCTAGAGTGAAACAAATGCTTCCAACCGAAGGAACTCATCAATTGTCGCCCAGCCAAAGGTGAGACAATCCCCACGCTTGACTTCCACAAAATTGTGGTTTTTGAATCCTTTTTCAATAGGGTTTTTCTCTTCCCACCTTCGACTTCTTCTAGGCCCTCCTTGAGTATTATCAGATAGAACTTGTCCACCTCAATCCCAACTCCATTCTTTAGATTTCTATAATTGTTACTCTTTGCGAAGCTTTTCTCGGGGTCGATCCCCATTTCAACCTCTTCTGCTATCTCTTCCATGTTAAACCCCAATTATCCAAATCCAATCCACAAGTCATAGGGGGAGCTGGTCTTCAGCTCCGAAACGAGATGAAGAAAGTTTACCTTCTCCTCCCATTAAAAACCTCCTTGAAAGGGTGGCACCAGGAGTGGTTCTACTGCTCCAATCCGGAACCCTCCCTATCATCCTTTGTCGGGAGCCCTCCCAAGGTTCTGTACTGTTGGTCGACACTCCCCTCGGAGGCCGATATGGTGCAGGTACTATAGCTAATGGAGAAAATAGCGGTCCTGAAGAAGAAAGGACTGACTGGAGCCCAGGTAGCATGACTGTTTCTTGAATTCAGCCCACACAGCCCCTGAAGGCTAGGATCCAACCCTGGGTACGAGTACCAGGGCAAAGGGATCCAACCCGGGAGTCTGCCGATCTTGTTGACAAAGATGTAGTTGCTGATAATCTGTGCCGCTACTTTTGTAGTAGCGTGCTAGATACTCTTGCGCCGAGAAGTGCCCCAAGCCCTTCTATTTGAGAAGGCCAAGGCTGGTGGTGAGCTCTTGATATCTTGTTGTCTTGATGATTGATTGGAATGCCTGTGATGACTGTTGTGAGACTGGATTGCTTGAATTCTCTTCATATGCATCATTCGCAGGAGAATGCCAACTTTTAGTTAAAGCCCCCAGCCAGCAACTGGGGGGTCAAGGAAATGGCCACCCAGCCCAACAGCTGACCAACCTAGCTCCAAGAGAGCTGGAAAGCAACCAATGAAGGACAAGGCCAAGCCTATGTACACACCTACTAAGGCGTCCGGTGATCCGAAGATCAAGGACGCTGACTGCACAGCTCCAGCGCCTACCACAGCTTCATCAGCCCCGACAATGGCACCAGCCACATCATCGACCCAACCAACTACCCCGAGTGCAATGCCGGCTGGCCCAAGTTGCCCGCCACCTAGTGCTATGCCATCAAGACCAACGCCAGCTGACACGGCATCAAGGAATAAGCCTTCGGGCTCTTTCTCAACTGCCTCCCCCCGTGATACACAAGGGTGGGAAGTTCAAGACTTATTCCAAGAGGTATGTAGTCTTCTGTCTTCAAGTAAGTTTGAGGTAGATTGCAATGTCTTGAATGTTATGTGAATTTATAGGAAGCCAAGTGACGCAAACCCCAAGAGGCCAGTGCCACCAACCCCCGTCGTTGACCCAGCCCCCAAGGGCAAAGCAATGCACTCGGTGAACTGCTTACTTCACCCAGCCGAAAAGCACAGAGCCAGCTACTGAACCAGTTGCCGAGCCTACCGCAGAACCAGCCCCTCCTATTGACCCAAGGCCACCAACTCCTTCGCCGCCATCATTGTCTTCTTCTGAAGATGGTGGCTTCCCTAGGCTCGGAGCTCCACCACACAATCCTCTAAGGGTGATCTATTGGACTAACCCAGATGGGAGCATGGACTCTGTGACCCTAGATGAAGAAACCGCCAAAAAGGAGTAGATCGAGCTGTATGAAGCCACTATCAAGGCTTCGCAGTAGGTCTAGGTAAGCAGCCCGACAGATCTTGACTCAGTTTTGTTGTCAGTTGTATGGCTTTGTAGATGATTTTTATGTTGAGAATGGATTGTCTTGTTGCAGAAAATCACTGCTCGGTCTGAGAAGATGAGCTGGGCATTTGCCAGGCTCACTCCTCAAATTGCACAATTCACTCAACTCCAGGCTGAGAAGGACGAACTTCAATGCACCAACAAGGAGAGGGAGGAACTGGCTATGAAGTGCAGTGAATAAGCTGCGCGATGAGCAATAGGAGAAGATTGGGACTATCTGGGGTACGTCCTTCTGTCACCTAAGTAGCTCCTCGTTGTTTCTTCGCATCGCCGATCTCTTGTATATAACTGACTGCAGCTCATGAGACCATCATACATAACCAGTACTTGGAAATTGAGCGCTTGAGAAAGAACTAGAAGGATCTTGAGAGCAAAAGTCCAAGGTCGATACTGAGTTTGCAGTAGTTGCTTGTCTGCTTCAAAATTCTAGTCATCCTGAGGTTGCCCAAATCTCCTTATAGCATGTCTTGATTGGACACTTTGCAGCCTGAGGCCAGCACTAGCTCCACCACGCCAGCTCTCATGCTAGAAAGATTTAAAGCAGCTCCTATAGCATTGAAAACATTTGTAACCCAGCACGCAACCCTCGGCATTACTCAGGCCCTCACCATGACTAAGTCCCTCTACCCCCGAGTCAATCGGCGACGGGTTCGTTGAAGGTTCTTCTTCGGAAAAAGCATTTGAGCTAATTAATAAAGCAAATCCGACTGCAAAGGCCATAGCCGAGGAGTTGCCCCTGTAAATGTACCGGAATAGCAAATTCTTAAGTATGTTGTGTATGGAAGACACTTGCAGTTTGTATATATTGTAAATACATGTGCTTTTGTATTGTTGTTGAAATCTGGCTGAGTACTTAAGCTATCTTAGTCATCATCAGCCTTATCCTACTAGCCAAAATATACCAAGCGATAAGGACCAACTTAAAAGACATTTATCCATCAAGTCTATACTTGGTATAAGTTAGCACAATCATTATGAGACTTCGTGGCCTAGATAAAATAGACTCAAATTTGGTTTGAACAATAATAAAAGATGTGATATCATCATGTAGCCCCCGACTCACTACTCGGTTGGGAACAATCGGTGTAGTGAGTCAGAGTAAAAAAACTTTATCATATATATGAACTGATCATAATACGATGATTAGGTATAGAAAAGACGTAGCTGTTCTATGTTCCATAAGTTGTTGATCAAGGTGTCATCTTCATTCTTCAGTTGGTAAGCCCCCGGGCGTGCCACCTCATCGATAATAAATGGCCCCTCCCATAAGGGAGATAATTTGTGCCTGTCTTTGGTGTTTGTATTTTTCTTTATACGAGATTTCCCATCGAAAAGACGCGGCCACAAACATTATGACTGTGATAGCGACGCAGGCTTTGAAGATATCTTGCCGACTGGATTGGTCTTTGTTTGATTTGTCTTCAAAGTGGGCCCGGACTTGTGGAGAGCCGAACTCCAACACAGTTCTGGACCGTAACCATAACCCTCCAAACTGAAGCTATCAAGATTCCATCATTTATCATCATCATTAAATAGTATGGGACTAATCACAGAAACATTGTTAGGCCCGCCTATTGACCGTAGGCACGACTATGCAAATAGTTTTACTCTGGATAGAGGTGTACAACTTTACCCACAAGACACGATTCCGCACATGTCACCATGCCCTGAAATACCACCATGGTACTGCAAAGGGGGAAATCGTGACAAGACCTTTCTCATAACACACCCAACAGAAAGAGCACCGGCCAAGTCCCTAGTAGAGGTGGCCCAACCTCTAGACAAGATAAACTCTTGGCTCCCAAACAAGGAGTTATTGGCACAGCCATGGTGGTCTTATTGACACAGCCACAACACACCGTGGTGCCTCCTTCTAGGACATGTTACACTACGAGTCCAGCCGTTGCCCATTCTGGCTTGTGGTTAGTACAGTAAATGCTTCGCAACAAGTAGTCCGCGAACTGGTCCTTAACTGTCATGAGCACCGCTAGCAACATTCACAAACCTGGTGCTCACAACCCACCTTTCAGTCAAGTTTTAGTTGTCACATTAATTAACCAAGCAAGACAATCCGTTGTGAAACTATTGCCCTTAATCATTAATTATTCAGGAGTGAATCATTAGTTCCCCCACATAAAATGACGTTAAAGTTTCTAGGCATGGCTAAGCAGAACCTAAACAATCTAGCTAGATTAGTAAATAGTCATCCAGCTAGTCAATATTATCACCCAGGGTATCAAGGTAAAGGAATTAATATCAACATGGCCATAAAAATCAAGGATTATTGGACAATAAATTAATACCCGTAATAGTGACATTCTAAAACATTGCATGCAACAATGTTAAAACAAAATAAATTTCATAAATGGGATCAACATGCTCAAGGGGATTATCATGTGACTTGCCTTGCAATAAAAATGTCTTCCGCAAATCTTCCAAACTCTTCCTCGTACTTCACGATACTCCAAAACGATGAAAATAAGCGATTACACGCAAAATGAGGAAAATTCCTAAGAAACTCCAAATAAACAATACATAAAAAGTACATAAACATGTAGAACATAATTTTAGATGAATTTAGGAAGAAGAATGGGTCGAATCAGAGTTCAAACGGAAAGGATACAGCCTCCGGAAAATTAATTACAGAGAAAATCTAAAAGGAAAAAGAAAAGGAATATTCTCTGGAATATCCCTTTGGAATTGATTGATAAAGGAATTATTTTTGAATGGATAAATGCGTGGGACCCTCCGGTCAGTGTTGTGGTTTAAGGTGGACTGAGTCCATGGAACTGGGAGAAAAAGGCTGATGGACTCTTGATGAGTTGGGCTGCCATGTGGACAGAGAGGACGAGTTGGCGACCGAGGTGGCGGCTGAGTTGGAAAGGGTTAGGGCTGATGTAGCAGGATCCACGGGTTAAAGAAATCCGATGGTTCGGATTGAATCGGGAAGGATTGAACGGTAGAGATCGGCCGGGGTTTTAACGAAGATCGAAGAGCTCGGATGGATCTAGAGTTTTAAATGGCTATGGTTCATCAGGATTATATAGACCCATATGTCTGTGTCACTGGGAAGACAATGCACTGGGTCCCACATGTCATACTGAGAGGAAAGGGGTGCACCAGGGCCCATCTGTCAGCTACTGAGGAGTACTGTCGGCGGGTCCCGTATGACTGTAGCAGAGGGGAAAACGAGCTCGCCTTGGTGCTCGGCCAAGGAGGTTAGGGCGCCGGCCGACCAGTGATGAACGCCGAACCAAGGAGTAGGAGTCAGGGCATCGGGATAGATGACGGCGATGACGACAAGCACAGAGGAAACACAGTGAGGCGCTGAGGGATTCTAGCGCAGAGGTCGGCATTCGATGGTGGTGAGGCGAAGTGCCGGCGAAACGACGACGAGACAGGGGCCGCGCTGGAACTGAGGAAGTTGGCCGCACCACGGGAAACCTTCGGGACAGCGACCTCGACGGTGCAACACAGAAGGAGAAAAAGAAAGAAGATGGGAGCGAGGGCCGAGGAGGAGCGGCGGTAGGCCGAGCTGGGTGCTATGGGGCCGGCCGGGTGGCCGGGGCTTGGCCTCCTGCTGCAGAGACGGAGGAGGACAAACGGGGAAGGAAGAGGAACGGGAAAAAAAGGAAAAGAAAAAAAAAAGAAAGAGGAATAGAGGAAAGAAAGGACATAAAGGGAAAGACTAGGGGTCTTTTCGGAAAAATCCTAAATTGAGGAATATAGAATTTTAGAATATTTAGGGAGTCAAGGATTATTTTGGAATATCAGAATTTGGGGAGATTTTGGAATATTGGTATAGTTGGAGTATCACGACTATATATTTTTGGAGACTCGGGAATATTGGAACATCTTCGGAATCAAAATTTTTCTTTGGAATTGGGAAGATCAAAGCGATTTTGGAACCTTCAAAATATAACAATATTTTGGGGATTTCTGGAATATTGAAATACTTTGGGATTACTAAAATATTGGGAGCATTTTCGAGAAATCCAAAAACATAGAATATCTTGCGAGATTTAGAGAACGGGAAAAGCTCGGAATATTTGGGGCTTGAATTATTTTCAACGGGATTCAGATTTCGAGGAACCAAGGGCGGATTTAATTCAACAGGGAAAAGGGGCTATTTTGAGAATTGGGAATTGGGAGATAATTTAGGATCTCGGAATCTGGAATTTTTAAGGGAATTCCCCGGGATCAGACTTTCGGAGAGTTGGGGATTTGGGAACAACTGCCCAAGTCTGGGTAGAACAGAAGGGCGAGAAGAGACCGGACCAAGAACGACCGGAGAAAAGTAATTGGGAATTATTTAAATAATTACTAAAAATGATCTTTGTAATATTAAAATTAAGTCTGTAGCTTTGAAAAATCCAAGAAAATTTCAAAGAAGTTATTTACACACCACAAATTTATTAAAAATGATTTTGACAATGATTTATTAAAGAAATTTTTATTTCCCTATTTTTACTTTACTTAACTGATTTACTTTACAATTTTATATAATTTATAGAAAATCTATTATTAATTAATTATTTAATTCCCAAAAAATTGGGCTGTGACAAGTTCAAAGTGATTAGAGAACAAATGGGAGTTCTTGTACCGATCGCCCTACATACGGTCGTAGTCAGTCGAACACCCTTGTCTTAATATCTTATAGGACCATGCCGTTTGCACGCTCGACCTGTCTATTGCTCCATGGGTGAGCCACAAAGGCATAACAGATCTTTATGCCGAACTCGTCACAGAAATCCTAAAAGACGCCGCTCATGAACTGAGTACCGTTGTCCATTATTATGCGATTAGGGACTCCAAATTGGTAGAAAATACTCATGATGAAGTCTTTTGCCCTAGTTGGAGTGATGGTAGCAACGGGTTTTGCCTCAATCCACTTTGTAAATTTATCCACAGTGATGAACAAATGTGTGAACCCACCTGACGCCTTTTTGAACAGCCCGACCATATCAAGCCCCCAGACTGCAAAGGGCCAAGATATTGGGATTGTCTACAACTCTTGAGCTGGTAGATGAGTTTGCTGAGCAAAAAAATGGCATTCCTCGCATGTCCAAACTATGTCTTTGGCATTGGTAACCGCAGTCGGCTAGAAGAAACCTTGTTTATAAGCCTTTCCGACTAATGTCCTTGATGCGGCATGGTTGCCACAGATGCCCAAGTGGATTGATTGCAGTATCTGCTTGTCTTCCTCAGGTGTGATGCAGCACATGAGGACTCTGGATGCACTTCGATGATATAGGTATTCCCCAACTACGATAAAGCTCTTGCTCCGACGTTTGACTTGCTCGGCTTCATTGCGATCTTCAGTGAGTTCGTATTCCAATAGGAATCGGATGATTGGAGTCTGCCAGTCTTGAGAGATGGTTAGCACTTTCATTGGTTCTGGTGCAGGCTCAGCCCCCGACTGTATAGGATCAGGCTTTTTCTTGACTGATGGGTCCGAAAACTGCTCTACAAAAACTCCAGTTGGGACCACTTCTCGCTTGGATCCCATGTAGGCTAGCTCGTCCGTTTCTTCATTGTATTGGCGCAAAACGTGTGTGATTTCCAGTCAGTCAAACTTGTTCTCCAACTTCCGCACTTCTCGATAGTATGCCCGCCATGTTGTCGTCTAGGCACGTCCAGTCCTTCATGACATGGTTTACCGCCATGTTGATATGTTGCGCCAGCATTTTTCAACCCAAATGGCATAGTGATATAGCAGTATGTACCAAATGACATAATAAAAGAAGTCTTCAGGCAGTCCTCCTCCTTTAGGCTGATTTGATGGTATCCCAAGTAGCAGTCGAGAAAGTTGAGCAGCTCGCATCCCGCAATTGAATTAACCACCTGATCTATCCTGGTTAGACCAAATGGATATTTGGGACACGCTTTGTTTAACTCAGTATACTCGATGCACATGCGCTATATACCGTTCTTCTTCTGGACCAAGACTAGGTTTGCCAGCCAATCCAAGTGGTAGACCTCCTTGATGAAACTGGCTACCAGGAGCTTGGTTATCCCCTCGAGGATAGCATCCTTACGGTCTTGTGCGAATCGCCGTAGTCACTGTTTGACTGGTTTGGCACCCGGCTTAACATTGAGGGAATGCTCAATCACCTCCCTTGGTACACCAGGCATGTCGAAAGGCTTCTAAGCAAATATATCCCTATTCGCTTGGAAGAAGGTGACGAGGTCGTCTTTCTATTTGGGGTCGAGTTCAGTCTCGACAAGCACCGTATTGGTGTGGTCGGAAGGGTCCAGGAGGATCTTTTTTGTTTTTGACTCCGCCGAATTTCCCGACTTGGCCGCCATGTTTGCCAGGACTTCCTCGTCCTCCTTCGAAGTTGCTGCCACCAGTCGGATGTTGCTCTATCCGACTGCGGCTTCGTGTGACTAGGCCAGCTCACAACTCTCCTTATCACAGGTGAAGGCTTGCTTAACATCACTGCATAAGGAGAGTACTCCTGCTAGTACAGTCATCTTGAGCATCATGTATGTGTAGTGGGGTACTGCCATGAATTTGGCGAGTCCCGGTCGTCTAAGTATGGCATGGTAAGCTATCTCGAAGTTGGCGACCTTGAAGCAGATGTACTCTGTGCAAAAGTTATCCCGCATGCTAAAGGTGACCGGCAGAGTGATCTGGCCAAGCGGCATTGAAGAGAGACCGGGGATCACTCCATGGAAGGGAACTGTACTCGGCCATAACTCGAATGGAGGTATCTTAATCTCGTCGAGTGTCTTGGCGAAGAGAATGTTGAGAGCACTTCCTCCATCAATGTGAACCTTCTTCAGCTTGATGTTCTTGATAGCAGGGTCCAGCACAAGTGGATAACGTCATGGGTGAGCCACTCGGTCAGGATGATCCGTGCGGTCGAACAGGATTGCCACCTCAGACCACCGTAGATATTGGGGGGAGTCGATGGAGATTAAGTTTACTTCACGTGCAGTTAGCTTCTGCTTACGCTTCGACTCTGTAATGCCCAGAAATTCACAACTAGAATTCTGAACAGTGTACCAAATCTCTGTCTAGGAAAGCTAGGGTACACAAATACCAAGTTGCCATACAAAGTACGTCTTACAAACAAAATAAAAATTTTCTTACAGAAATGTAGCGGAAAATGATAAATAAACCTATGAACAACTAAGCCGCGCAGGGGCTTCCACTCCACAGGCAGCTTGACGGTGGATCTAGCCTACTACTCATGACGATCTTCATCAGAGTATAACTCCACCTCTGAGAAGGGAAAAGGAAGCAAGATTGAGTACCACCCACAGTACTCAACAAGTCACACCACAAATATGCACAATGCACGGGAGACAAAGAAAGGCTTTGGGGCTTCTTTGTGTAAAAGCATTTGCAAGCAGTAGTGGTTCATAAACAAAGAAAGGTTATTTAATTTAACATTATTAAATCACCACTGATCAACGCTACACCACATTCACCAGGCCCAAACCATCCATCCTATGTCTACACATCATTTTAAGTTAATTTATTATGGTGGGACTAATCACAGAGAGTCTTGACCAAACGTCCATAACCGCGGGCACAGCTATTCAAATAGCTTTTAACTCTAGCCAGAGGTGTACAATTGTATCCGCAAGACACAGCCCCACACATGTTCCAGTGTGCTGGTGTGTCACCACGACACCCCGCGAGAGGCTGTGATAGGACCATTCACGCGACTCCTCCCCAACCATCCACACCATGCTGAGTTTGCAACTGTCGACAGGGCACACCATGTCAGCCGGGCTACCCACTTGTGCCACGATGGATCCGGAAGCCGATCAACCCGACCCCGAGCCGACCCAACTCCATCACGCCCATCAACACCAACAGTGCCTAGGAGAGGGAGAAGCTACACTACAAGCCCAACCGTTGCCCACGCTGGCTTGTGGAATGTACAGATAACTGCTAAGGGGTTACCATGAACCAGTCCTTAATTGCCATGGGTGCGAGCAGCAAAACCATGCACCCACAGCCCACCATTAGGGTCATATTTTAGTTAAGTAATTATCCAAGACCAAAGTTCCATTGTTTCGACCTAAAGTCGAACAATTAGTAAATATGACAAATTGCTATTATCTTCCCCAAGATGAACTAGTTGATTCTAGGCATGGCTAAGCATCCGAGAAATATATCCTAGACATATCGTTACCTAGGTTACAAAGGAATACGGGTCATCAAACTAAGGTATTCAACTATATACATATAGGTCATATTCCCATGCCACATTAAATAATAAAACATGCATATTTATTTAAGTAAAACAAAGCATTTGGCATAAATTGGGTACAAAATGATCAAGAATACAGTGCAATTTGCCTTTCTCCGGCTCTGCAACTTCGGCAACAACCTCGTAGTACACGACAAGTGTGGGTGCCATGAGCCCCGGGTACCTCATGACAAGCATATGGGCCACTCGGATAGAGGATGGGCCTAGCCTTGTAATTAGAGATATAGCTAAATTCGGCAGACTTCGCCTTGTATAGAAAGGAATATACAGTCCTAGTCGGGTGCGTTATATCTCTAAGGGGAGATCTCCTAGTCGTAATCCGATGGGGACTCCTACCTTGTAACCTTGTCCCCCAGTATATAAGGGGAGGCAGGGCGCCCCATGAGGGCAGAAGAGCTCATAGAAGAGCTCATAGAAGCACACGGCCATACAGTTCATCAGAACTACCACCGTATATCCTCAAAGGAATACATACAAACTGGACGTAGGGTATTACCTCACATCGAGGGCCTGAACCAGTATAAAATCTCCCTGTGTTCCTTTGCAATCCACCGAGTTTCCATCCGCCGAGTAGCCCCATATATTTATTGCCGGTGTAAAACATCGACAGTTGGCGCGCCAGGTAGGGGCTTCGGCGCGATCTACATCTACAAGCTCGATGGATCCAGCAACCAAAGTCGCCGGCGGCAAACTCTCCCCTGGAGATACAATCGCATTCAGAAGCCTCGACTTCGTCGCCGACCAGATCGGCAATCTCACCCAGGCCGACACGGACCCGATCCAACCGGCCGAGGAACCAGCTGACTCCGCGCCAGTCGGCCCACACGACGCTGCGGCAATCTTCGACGACATGCTGCGGCGATCTCCAATACGCCCGAGTCCAGGGACAACTCTTCCTTCCAGTGTTCGACTCGGACTCGGTTCTGAGCCGGCCGAGATCGGGCCGAGAAGGGAAGAGATCGTCAACTTCCCGTTCGGACTCGGCGACGCCGCGGATATCTACAATCTACATCCGACGCGGCAAACCCGATCCCCTGGAGTTCGACTCGGATACGGCTCCGAGCCGCTCGAGATCGGATCCAGGGAGGTCGGAGTTACACTCATCCCCATCAACCATCCCGACTTCGACTCGAAGTCGGACTCCGACTTCCAGTCGGACTACGACTCTAAGTCGGACAGCAGATCGGCAAGCTTCTCCCCGCCACGAGAAATCTTCATGGCATCCAAAGGCTCTACTCCTACTCAGGAATCACGCCGACTACATGAACAACAAGAGGAGGAGGCCTGCCGACTGCGAGAACAACAGGAGGAAGAAACAAGACGCCTGCACGCCCACAACGACGGCCTACGCAGGGCTGGGCGAACCGCTCAGCAACAAACCCTCCAAACAAAAGTCGGCGACCACAACGTCTTCGTCACGCCACAGCAGAACGTCGTGGCAGCCGTAACCCTACTAGACACGGTCCAGGTCGGGCCTGATCACCAGGCCACCCCGACGATCGCAAGGATAAAAGCCATGCTTACCGCTGCCGCATGTCAGCAGCACCAACAGTCGGGCAACACACTCGTACTGACCAGTCAATCAACTTCCCCAGCGGCAGTCTCATCCACCTCAAAGCGACGTCGAGCGGCCGGCTCTAGTCGGCAGCACGCGGAGTCAAGCCAGACGTCACTCGGCAACCACAACAACCGGCAACGTCGAAGCGACCGTCGGGACAGCCAGGACCTCCGAGACCGACTGCGGCGCGACCTTCAGCAAGACATTAATGCTCGGCGCCGCAAACGAGAAGAAGACGAGCAACGCCAACTGGAAGACGAGAACGAGCAATTCGGCCTCCACTACGAGCGGTTTCGCCGCCGTAGTCGAGGTCGGAGTCCTCATGAAGACGACGGAGTACCGGCCTTCACTCAGGAGCTACAACAAGTCGACTGGCCGTCAAGTTTCAAGCCTACAGGCATCAACAAATACGATGGCAAGACTAATCCCGAGTCCTGGCTCACGGTCTACACTCTGGCGATTCGAGCAGCTGGGGGAAATCAGAAAGTCATGGCTAACTACCTCCCAGTCGCTTTAGTCGACTCAGCGAGGACATGGCTAGTAGGACTTCCCAAGCAATCAATCGACTCCTAGGGAGAACTCCGGAAACGCTTCATCGCCAACTTCCAGGGAACATACGAGAGGCCATCTTCCGAGTACGACTTATATCAGTTGCATCAAAGGAAGAACGAGTCTCTTCGTGACTTCATCAAGAGGTTTTCTGAGAAGAAGAACTCAATCCCAAACGTCAAGGATGAGGTCGTCATCGCCGCCTTTCGAAAAGGAGTCAAAGACACCTCGTTCATCGACAAATTCACGCGGAAGCCTCCCAACTCTGTCAAGGCCCTATTCGACATGGCAAACAAGTACGCCGACTCGGCCCACGCTGTTGCCGAGACCCTCAATGACAAGTCACCCTGACAGAAGAAACGGGACGACACCGACAACGCGGTCCCGACTAAAGCTGGGAATCGCAAACGCAAGTCAGACGGCTCCATTGTGGCAGTCGGTCACAACCGCCTTCGACCTTCAACAACTGAGGATTATCAGAACAACAAGTGACATGCTCGGGGGCTCACAAGCTCAAACACGAGGATGGCATCCCCACTCCCAAATACCGAACAGCTAAGTCGCTTTCTGATAAACATCTCCTCACTCGGCCTTGCTAGTGCCACAGCCGCTTACACCTAATAGGTGTATAAGCTGCGCATTTACTTTTTTTCCGTTTTTGCTCTTAAATGATTACAAAAGTACTCGAGTAGCATAAATCTCGATCCGTGAAACTCTGCTCCATGTAAGACGAACTCAAGTCACCCAAAACGCGTGCCTGGGAAAGAGCCATGAGCCAACTCCCGACGCTAGGGGGCTATGACTAGTCGGGCAGAGTGCTTAAACGTAAGGGGTCAACTACTCGAGGAAATTAATATCAAAAAGAGGAAGAACACGTATTTACATACATTGTAAAATACATTTTATTCGGGTGATTATTTCCATCATCAGATGCTACTCATCCGATATCTTTATATTGCAGGCCCAGCTCCGGATACGCGTGACAGGAACTCAGGGCTGCGAGCCCATCTCCTACGCTCGGGGGCTGGACAAGTCTGCCAAAATACACTCGGGATGCTCCGTGAGGGCTACTCACCGAGTACTTGCGCCAGTCGGGACGTCATCTTCCCCGACTACGCTCCATGCGAGCTAACAATCGGCCCCCGGCGCCAGTCAGGGCTGTATACTACTCGGCTAAGTAGGGTACGCCCCATGAGGGTCGCCAGCCGAATCCTACGCTAATGCTAGGTTCGGGTACCTTATTTGGTCACGGTTCTGTCAGGTTGGGTACGCCCCATGAGGGTCGCTAGCCGAATCCTATGCTAATGCAAGGTTCGGGTGCCTAGCTTGGCTATAATTCTGTTGGATAGGGTACGCCCCATGAGGGTTGCCAGCCGAACCCTCTGCTAATGCAAGGTTCAGGTACCTTGTTCGGCTTTACCCAAGTCAGAGAAGACTTATATCGTCAAAGTGCATCCGGAGTTCTCATGCACTGTGTCACACCTGAGGAGGGCAAGCAGATCCTGCATTATACCCACTCAGGCTTACGTGGCAACCAGTTTGCATCCAGAACGTAAGTCGGAAAGGCTTGCGAATAAGGATTTCTCTGGCTGATTGCGGTTACCAACACCAAAAAACTCATCCTGACATGCGATGGATGATACTTCTCTAGAGCTATGCTGGATAGGTCGGCTCAGGCCGGCTTATTTGGTAGCAGCCACCAAGATATGAGTTCCTACAGTAGCATGCTCCATGTGGGCCGCCCGCAGGCTGAGTTGAAATTATAGCGCTGGTGCTACCCACAGGAACCGATGAGGTAAACTAATATGCTTCATGAGAGCCTTATTGCTAAACATATATGTTTGGGTATCTGTCTTATCCACCAGGTCTCGAGGATACATCCTTACAAGGATCACAAGCTGGTCTTCATTAAAATTGGAGATGCAGGTATCTCTCTCGAGTACACCTAACCACGTAATGGATTTATTTTTCATACAGTGGTACTCGGCCTACATGCGTGGCCACCAGTTGCCATGAGCAGCATTATTCCCGCTGACATGACGCGGATGAGTCTAACTTTCGAGTAGTTCACTACTCGGGAGAGACTATAAAATTCTCATTCCCGCTGACATGATGCGGATGAGTCTAACCTTCGAGTAGTGCACTACTCGGGAAAGACTATAAACAATCTTCCAGCTGATGGGCGGAAGAGTCTAACTTCCGAATGGGACGCCACTCGGGAAAGACTATAAACACCTTTTCCGGCTGACATGATGCCGACGAGTCTAATTTTTGAGTAGTATACTACTCAGGAAAGACTATAAACACCCCCTTTCCAGCTGACATGACGCTGAAGAGTCCCATATACGAGTAGCATCCTACTCGGCAAGACTATAAACGCACATTCCGACTGACATGAAGTCGAAGAGTCCTATATACGAGTAGTTCCCTACTCGGCAAGACTATAAATCATATTCTGGTTGACATGATACCGAAGAGTCTCATGTACCAGTAGTAATCTACTCGGGAAAGACTACAAGGTTAAAGATCTTTGACTTCATGTTTAATTGTTTTCACAATTAAGCACAAAGTCGGGGGCTACACCTAATAGGTGCGCCTATTCGGCGCACACTATTCCAACATCTACATCGAGACCTTCATAGCCTCGCTGCCAGCTGACATGAAGCAGGACTCGGGAGAAGCAGCACTCAGACAAAGAGCACTCGGGAGCAATGCACTCGGGAAGACTTCACCGTGGAGGATGAGCACTTGGCATCAGCTGTGACTCAACTATGAAGGTCTCGGGGGCTACTGTGGGTGCCATGAGCCCCGGGTACCTCATGACAAGCATATGGGCCACTCGGATAGAGGATGGGCCTAGCCTTGTAATTAGAGATATAGCTAAATTCGGCAGACTTTGCCTTGTATAGAAAGGAATATACAGTCCTAGTCGGGTGCGTTATATCTCTAAGGGGAGATCTCCTAGTCGTAATCCGATGGGGACTCCTACCTTGTAACCTTGTCCCCCAGTATATAAGGGGAGGCAGGGCGCCCCATGAGGGCAGAAGAGCTCATAGAAGAGCTCATAGAAGCACACGGCCATATAGTTCATCAGAACTACCACCGTATATCCTCAAAGGAATACATACAAACTGGACGTAGGGTATTACCTCACATCGAGGGCCTGAACCAGTATAAAATCTCCCTGTGTTCCTTTGCAATCCACCGAGTTTCCATCCGCCGAGTAGCCCCATATATTTATTGCCGGTGTAAAACATCGACAACAAGGTCAGAAATGTCGGCTTCTACGACATTCAAAGCACAAATAAATAAAAACAGTACATGACAACACTGGAACATGAGCTAAAACTAATTTTAATGGATTCTTGGCATTTTTCTAGATTTAATGAAATTTGAATGGAATTAATCGCAACCCATAAGAATTAGTTATGAATTTCGAAGATTTGTTCTATTTTTACTATACAAAAATAAAGCCTTATTAATTTATTGTGCATTTAAACAAGATTATGGCATCAGCGGACTGGGAGACTGATGCCGAAAGGAGAGTCGCACTGGCCAGTGACTCATGGGTCGGTGGCGCATGGTGGACTAAGTCCACGCACGTGCGGCCGCAAGCTTGGGCGCGTGGACGGCCCCGATCTGCCGAGGCAGATCAGACAGCCCAAAGTAAACTAGGCAGTGCCCCTCCGGCGATAGCGCGCGACCATTCGGCACGGCGGCGGGTAGTGGCGAGTGGCAGGGGAGACAGGGAAGCGGATAGGGGCCTCACCGATGGTCGGCAGCGACGGGAAGGTGGCAAACAGCGGAGAACAGAGGTGGAAGGTGACGATGACTCTCAGGAAGACGACGACGGAGACGTTCCAGCAGCGTCTGACAGCAACAGAGGGGCGGAAGACAATGAGTAGGTTCCGGCGGAGGTGAACGAGGGTTAGGGCAGGCAAAAGATCGAGAGATGAGGCAGGAAACAAAGGCCAAAGGCCAGCGGCGGTACCTACCGAGGCTCGCAATGGCGGAAGATTAGATCCAGCAGTGAAACAGGGCAAACAACGGCCGGACAGGGTTTGCCTGGGTGCGGCGAAGCTGGTGGAGGTGAGAACCGCGGCCGGCGGTGACTATGGCGATGGCGGTGCTCTGCTAAAGGTGGCGGAAGGTAGCGGTGCATCGGAGTTATGGCGTGGGGGCGTTAGCGGGCACGGGGAGCTTGAGCGATTGAAGGAAAAGGAACGGAGGAGTACGGGAAGGGTTTAAATAGGCACGGCAGTAGGAGATTGTTGCCGTGGCTTGCGTATTTCATGAAATCGTGGAATAACCGGCAGGCGGAGGGTGTGAAATATACTCGGGTTAGTGGGCGAGAGGGCTGGAGAACATGGGGGAATTGCACGGGGACTCAGTCCGCTCAATTTGATCCAAGGGCGGAGGTGGGACAAGGCGGAAACGGGCGGAATCCAACGCACGGGGGAGCCCGATCCCCTCCGGCAGATTAGGCCGGAGGTTGAAGATGGATCTGACATGTGGGTCCTGGCCCTATTGTCACCGGGCAAGACGAGCAGACATGGCTGCCAGCCGAGCCTAGCTAGTCAGTGAGGGGGAGCGGGGAGAGGCGCGGGGCGACGTGGGCTGGGCCGCGCGAGGCCATGCGTGGGGAGAGGGAAGAGGGAACAGGGGTGGGCCGGCTGCCGAGAGAGGAAAAGAAAGAAAGAAAAAGAAAAGGGAAGGAAAAGGATTTCCCAGGGGTTTCCCCGATGAAAAATTAATTTTGATAATGGGTTTTGATTTATTAAAAATACTTCCAGTGCTCTAAAAATTTCCATAAAAATCCTGTTATTGTATTTTGGCAAGGGGAATACAAGAAAAATACTCCCAACCAAGATGGATTGTTATTTAATGTTTACACCATTAATTAATTTTCTCTAGCCTTAATTAAATATTTTCTTTGGGTATTTTCTTTGGTGAATTTTTGTGTGGCTCTATCAAGGGGAAAAACTCAGGGTGTGATAGACACATATGCCGATCGCCATCCAAATATGTGATTGAGCTCAGCTTGAGGATCTTGGCAATCGCCGGCTAGGCCCGTGTCCGGCTTGTCCTTGTCTTTTGGTTTGCCAGACGTTGATGTCTACTTGGTGACGAATTTTTTCAACATGAAACAATTCTTGGCCACGTGTTTCACCTTTGGATGGAAAGGACATGGCCCGTTCATAACGTTCTGGTAGCTGTCCATCCTTGGGGGTCATGGTCGGTTGCGGTCAACTATGGCCGTCTTCCAACTTGTGCTTGTGGTTCCCGGTTTTGGATGGGGCCACATCGTACGTCTCTGTCGCTCCTTCGTTTGGGGCTCCTTCTTGTCGTCGAGTGCCTCAGCATGTGTCGGCTGAATCAGCGTACTAGTTGGCCATGTCGAATAGAGCTTTGACGGAATTAAGCGGCTTCAGAGTGAACTTAGTGATAAACGGCATGTCCCTGACTCCCTTAGGGAAGGTGGCAATGACCACCTCATCCGTGATTTTGGGGATAGAGTTCTTCTTCTCGGAAAAGCGCTTGATGAAGTCCCGAAGGGACTCGTTTTTCTTAATACATTATTAAAGCATGGGGAGTTTACCTAAAAGCAAAAACCACCATGAAACAAAAAGAAAATCCATTATTATAAATACTGGAATGCATAAAATATTCCATCCGACCCCACGGAATACCAAAGCAACCAAGCATTAATTAAATTTTTAACTTAACTATTTTTAATATTGGAACTTAAGGATTTTATTCACACACTTCCACAAAAAACTTTTCTAGTGATTTCTTGTATTCCCATTTTCCCATAATAATTTTTAATTAGGGCAATTTTCAGGGTGTGACAATATTTGACTAATTCTTAGAAAACAGGCAAATCAAATTATCACAAGGACATATCATACCGCCGCCTGAGGAATTAAAGCGGTGAGCATATTGTAAGTGGCACAATTCTTATTCTCATGCCACTAATGATTGCAATGTATTCCGTAAAAAAATTTAATCAGCCATTAATGAAGGACGTGTTGACATTGACGAAAATGCAAGTAGATGAGCTACCTTTTCTGGTACACACCATTGAACTGCAAGAGAAGAAGAACTCCGATGGCAAGGAGGAGATCATATTGAAGACTTCAAAACTCGGGGAGCAAGACGATAAGTCGAAGGTTCTAAAAGATAACGAGTGACCAAAAAGAACAAGATCGTCTGCCAAGCAAGGTGGGAGACAAACAAGGATGGATATTTAGCAATATCTTTCTTCCTCTTCATGGTTTCACCCTTGGTATGGGCCATGGAGATTCAATGGTACGTGGATGATGCCTACTTATATGTAATGTTATTATCCATTATGGGCATTACCTCAGCGACCAATTTTGAATAATCAACCATGCTTATCTCATAACCAGTTGAGGCGAAAGAAACAGTCACAAAAGAATCAACGCCAAAAAGTGGTGAAACAAGAGTGGAGGCCAAAGAAAAATGCAACAATATCTGAACAAGAGGTGGCCTCGTCAAGTTTGCCAAAAAGGCAGGGGGGCATGTGTTGACACCCAAATTTGACACCATAGAAAGTATACATCAAAAGGAAAGCCAAATTTGGAAATGGAAATCGAGCCTTCTGTATGAGGCCGGTCCGACTACCCATTGGGCGCCAGTCGGACCGATGGTATGTAGCCGGTCAGACTGGCTAGCCCGATTGCGGACTGGCAGTCAGAGTCCAACTTTGGTTATAGTTTTTCTCATGTTTCCTTGCTTGAGGCTAGGGTTTTTAGAGTCCTAATCGATCTCTAAGCCAAATAGGACGTGGAGAAGACCTTGTAGATTCAAGACCACCCCTCCTATAAATATAGGGGACCAAGGCCGATTAAAAATCAACCAAAATTAACCAATCAATTATCAAAATAATTCTACTACCCTTATCGTCTATATTCTACATCTCCCTCCTTCTTGCTACCTGTATCCCATGTCTATTTTCCTACAATCCCCAAATGGCTCGTCGTCTCTCATCTCTCCGGCGTTTGATGACATCTTAGCTAGCTTGCCAAGCCTAGGACAAACTGGCATGCGTTCACCCTGACGAGTCCCTCCCGAGTGAATGTTCAGTGGCATCTACCCCCTGTGGTGTTGCGTCTCCGGGTGCTGCTACAGGTTGCACACAAGGTGCTCACATGTGTGGCGTGAGACATTTTTACTCTAACACCCAGTTGTAGATCCGACGGATTTTCGCTGTCACACTGGTGCCTTACAGTATCTCACTTTCACTCACCCAGACATCTCTTATGCTGTTGTCACACCCCGATCTGGCACCGCCGTACAACGGCACCAGTTAGGGCGTGCCACAGGAAAACAGCGCGAACTGCCTTCCTGCAAAACCGCGAAACAGTCCCAAGACACAACGCTGGTATCCACGGCAATTAGAAATGCATCATTGCAGTACCTTAAATAAATAAATAATTACACAGACATATATCTTAACTTACATTGCAGCTTCGGAGCGAGCCGGAGACAGCAACGAACCACACAAAGGCAGCGGCAGCAGCGCAACAGCAGACTAAGTCCCAACACACAGGCAACAGCTGGGAACCAGGATGAAACCCTAATCTTCACTTCACTGCAACTCCAGCTTCAGCTCCCGGTGGAGAACTATATATATATAGAGCAAGGGTGAGTACTTGCGTACTCAGCAAGCCAGGGGAACTTAGGTGGTTGTTGCAAGCTTCAAAGAGAGGCTGGTTATTTTTGTAATCTGCTTTGTTTAAATCCTTTTTTTAAAATCCACTAGTGTGTGCTTCTCAACAATCAAGGCGAGGTGAGTCTCGCCCGATCAGAGTGAGTTGTATCAATCTTTGAATCGGTGCAACTCTCAAGAGTTGGCCTCCGGGATCCAGCGCCATCAGCTGATCCAACCTCATCGGGCCCACAGCCCTACCGTCATCGACGACTCTACAACATTTTCCGAAATCGGATTCCCAATCCGCAAACATCATTTCACAAGTAGTTGTCAAACAAAACTACGCTAAGGAATCACCTCACATCCACCCATGACCGTGGGCACGGGTGTTCAAACAGTTTAGACCTCTGCAGAGGGGGTACACTTTACCCACACGACACGACTCATTCTAGTCACTAGCTTACACAAATTGGGTACGATATGGTGACGTAGAGGTTTTCGTGACAAGGCATTTCCCAAACCCTCCCAGCTTACATGCTAGGGAGACCGCGTGCACAGCTTGAGGTGCGGCCGTCACTGTCTAGGCGGGGCCACACGGCAGGGGCAAGGAGGGGAGGAGCGCAGCCAGCCGATCCGACGGCGTGCGGCGGCAGAGAGCAAAACTGTGAACGACGGCAAACGACGGCAATCGGCGACCACTGGTGGGAAGAGGAGACCAAAGGGAGTATTTTGAGCGGTTCGGATTTGAAAGAGGATAGGTGATGGCGGCCAGCAGCGAGATGCCGAGGCGGGGGGGAGAGAGAGAAAGGGGAAGACGACAACGGCGACCATGGCGATAGGGGAACAATGTGAATGCCCTCAGCAATTCGGATTGTACCAGGGTGGGCGACGGAGTTCAGGAGCACTGGGGCTTATGTTGAGGAAAGGTAGGAGAAAAGCTCACTGACGAGTGCAAGCGTGGTTCCAGCGGCGGAGAGACTCAGCCAGAAGGGAGGAGGACAGAGGCGGAGGCCCTCGGGCTCCTAGCTGTGTGATCGGGGTGAAGGATGGCTAGGCCGTGCGAGTCATCCACAGCGCCAGGTTCTGCTCGACGAGATACGCCCCAAGCAGCCTAGCATCGGCGGCGACTATGTTCGGAAGGCAGCGGCATTCACGAAATCAGGATGACACACAGCCGACAGCGGTTGTGGACACCCCGGAAGTGCATTATGGAGAGTAATTACTATGACAATGCGAAATATCTAGATGGATGGGATCTCGAATCAAAACCAAATAAGTGCAGTAACCATCCATCCTCATCGCAACCTTGCCATAATATTTACCCATTCATAATACAAATCCAAAGCGCCGAATTCAGAAATAAGGAGATATTTAGAGAGTTGATTCACCAGTCCGAAACAGCGAAGTGTGCCCGTCAAACCACACGAAGGTGCCAACCAAACACGATACACACTTCTAGGGACATGGTCTACGGTTGAATCAATATCCATGCATCTCATCATTTCTAAATTCTTACTAATGTGTGACTAGCCCAGGAAAGCTCTAGTCCCACACGTTCATCTTAGAAATTGATAACCATCACAAGTATTCTAAATATGGATAAAAGTGCAGCAGGGTTGTATATATATTACATAGAGGGTTCACACACCCTA
Organism: Oryza meyeriana var. granulata; assembly: GCA_003991445.1. Taxonomy (NCBI): domain Eukaryota; kingdom Viridiplantae; phylum Streptophyta; class Magnoliopsida; order Poales; family Poaceae; genus Oryza; species Oryza meyeriana. The sequence goes on along the minus strand of RYFJ01000852.1, from coordinate 97,549 downwards.
ATTCATCACAGAGTAGCACTAAAAATAGCAGTGGAAATGTAAACATAAAGGATAAAACCAGTGGTGCCATACCAAACCCACAAGGCAACCGACTGGGATAGAGCTTAACTCCAACTACACATTATCCTCGTCACCCTCGGCAGGATAATAGTAGATCACACCAACATCGTCGTCATCCTCACCTGAAAAATATGCAGCGTGAGTACGAATGGTACTCAGCTAGACTTACACAATATTAATAGTACAAAGGAATAATGCTGGTCTCTACATCAAGGAATATGGCTATGTTGATCAGGTTTTGCATAAAGCTAAGTTTATTGAGCAAAATAATACCTTGAAACTATAAGCATTTGCGAAAGAAAAGCAATCTGAAATTTCATGACAGCAAGTAATATGTTCTGATAAAGGGGTGAAAATGAGCACAATCCCATGCTCTAACATCAACAATGGGCCACCATTGCCCAAATAAATATGCTGCACAAGCATACCATCTTTCATGACTAAGACCAAGTCATATTTAACACCAAAGCCTCTCATATAAACCCATCCATCCATGACTATCCTAAGTCATGATATAACCACATAATCCCATAACCACATATCCCAAGTTGGATGCTAACATAGACTGACTAACACATCAAGCAGTCGTCCTGTAACCGTGGACACGGCTATTCGAATAGTTCATACTCTGATCAGAGGTGTATATCTTTACCCACACGATGTGATAGAAGCCAAGCGGCTACACTCTAGTTTGATCCATACCCGTCAGTACCCACACTCTACACATTGAGTGCGGACTAGAGATCACAACAAAACCTTTCCCATGCTCAGCTCCAACCACCTAAACCACGTCTGGGCCCCCAACGACTTAGCCACACACATAGGTGACTAAGGCGGGCTCACCGTCGTAGGAGGCACCTCCGGCCAAAACCAGGCGCGCACGAGGCCCTCCACAGGAAAGACCATCCTCACGACTGACGGACGGGCGTAGATGGCCACAGCCTCCCATGCTACTAAGTTAAGCCGTCCCATTCCCGGCATGTGGAAGTACGTAGGGTGCTTGAATAGACGTCAACATGTTCGGTCCTTAACGACCCAGACGGAGCTACATGCATCGGGGAAACACCATCCCGTCATCGCCCTATCATCCGTCCAAGTCAAAAATATTCTCAATTATAAATCAGAAGTTATTCTTTTCAGATTTTAACCCCTCCATTCGTATTAAACTAGTTTTGAACCGATAGCTCCATCTATCGTATTTTTCTAAGTCTAGAATTAAGCATGGCTAAGCATTCGATAAAATAAAAGTATCGCCTTAACCAGGGGTGACAAGGTAAAAACTTGAAATCAACAACCAAGGAATGGAAATGCATACAATTGGGTAATATTGACTCTACCCGTTTCCCATTTTAAATGGACCGAAACATGTATAAAGATATTGTTTTCGTAAACAAATCAATTTATGGAAGACATAGGTTCAATATTCTTATATGCTTGCCTTGCTGCTGTGATGGTTCACACTCAACCTCAGGTTCTTGCTCCACGTACTCCGAATTGTCTGAATCTACCGATAAAAAGCGAATATGCAAATAAAAATCAATTAAATATGTCTATGCAAAATGATCAATTAATTATGAGATAAATACAGTAGGTATTTAACATTTTAAAGTGAATTTTAGTGAAAGAATCATTTCAAAATATTTTACGGTTTATGAGTTACAAAAATAACAAGGTAGGAAGGCTGAAAATGGCAGTTCTGTAAATATTTTATTGTAAACTGTAGTTATTATATTTGACTGATATTTTCTGATAAGATTTCAAGAAGTCAAGTATTTTGATATAAAAGAGCATAACCTACTGGTTCTAATAAAATTGAGTTTACTAAATTTTGGATTTATAATCAATTCATTATAAATTTTGAAGTCCTTATACATTAATGATTATTTAAATACATTTTAGTGTGTAGACCATATATAAAGGTGCTATAAAGTACTTTACATAAGAGACATACATGCCAAAAGGAGCCTACTGATACAGGGTTTGAGAATATTTGAAATTGGAAGAAGTTTATCAAGTTTATACATGACTCATGCAATAACTAACATATATATTAGTAATATGGATTTTAGGCGATATTTTCTCTACTGCATGTGCTACATTTTATTTTACAGAAATAAAGTAACAGCTTTGTGTTAACGCCAAAATTTGGTAAGGACCTGTATCATATTCGGTCAAGAGGACGGTTGCAGTCGGATAATGGAAATTGATCCAAGAAGCAGACCGAGTCTGAGAAGGAGCCGTGAAGACCGCGCGTGGCAGTTAATTACTATAGTTATTAGGAAAAGGTTTATCTCTGTTAGGAAACCTGACCTTGTGTCCGGTCAGGTCTCGTTAGCGCTTTCTGTTATAGATAGGAAATCATATATCGTGTCCTATAAGGACTCATGTAACTCGGGGTATATATACGTATGCCCGGGGATCTTGTAATCATCACAACGATCAATACAAATTCGGCGCATCGCCACCCCTTCGACGGGATCCTGCTTCTCGAGCCGGGCTGCATCGGTTAAGGTCGAACTCCTGCGAGAGGGTAAGTCTCGTCACATTGTTTTCCGACTACCAATCGGCTAGGACTTTCCTTGGTTAGGTCCGATATTCTAGTCGGTTTATGGTAGTCGGCTTACCACGATATATTTAGCTTTATCTATGGCTTGCATCAGTTCAGTTTGATCTCATAGATTGATTAGGTATATCACATCACGTGTGCACAGATTGTATCGACTTACTGGGAGCGATTTTATCATCAGTTCGTGCTGCAGTCGGTTAGGTCCGACCTATCTGAACTGCTAGTGATAAGTCGATCCGCTGAGCCGATGCGTTTGTGTGCAGGCGCTTTTCGGAGTGTATAGCCGGTAAGTTATTTTTCATCACGATCGCATTATATCTACTCGACTCATTGAGGCATTGTTATTGTTGTCGGTCTGTGCTGCAACGGTTAGGTCCGATCTACTAGACTGACGGGATAATTGCTTTACTCTTAATAAGTCCGAGGGTGTTGTGCGATGGTGTTATCGGAGTGCTTAGCCGATTAAGTTACCTGTTTAAAGCCGTACTACATTTATTCATTGTTTTATCCTGTGTTCGCTTTATTAAGCAGTCGGCTAGCTTATCAATTATTTATCATTTACGTTATTACATATTTTATTATGTTCCTGCCTGTATTATTGTTACAATCGGCTAAGGGACAGCCGATGGGTTCATTCTGCGCGATCCAAACACAAGTACAAGCAGGTTCCCGGGCACAACCCCAGGTAAGGACCCGGGCATGAGCCGGGTAAGGACAGTATATGGGCCCGGGTAGCGGACGTAGATCTCGGGAGCAAGGGCCCGGGTGCTGGCATACCTTCATAACAACACCAGTAACATTAGATCATGATCAGCTAGGATCTATTTGATTCACTTATGTATTATACTTGCTTATTTATTCTAGCTTATAGCCGGTTTTTTGAATATTCCTTCGATGATCGGCTAGCATGATATTTATTTATTATTACATTATTGTTCTTGCCGTCATCGGACCTGAGCCGATGTGTAAGTGCTACAGTGTGCATCGGCCATCGGCTGATGAAACGAGTCTAGATCGGCTTCCAGCCGATTGGCTCATTGATCTAACATTTTCCTCCTTGTCAATTACAGGGTCAAATTGACTGGCACGCCTACGAACCTCAAACTTTAGGACCTGCACTGGAGTGAAGCAAATCTCCCAGGCCTTCGCGTGTCACCCAGACGCCGAACCAAGACCCGGCGATTTTCGGCGTCAACACTTTGACAAATCTAACAAAATTTGGTTCACTCAAAAAGGAGTTAAAATGAAAAAGTTATGGATTTTCAAAGTTTGGCCATTTTTCTGTTGTAAAATAAATCCCTTAATCATTTTTCTAATTCTTTCTTCTTTTCTCTTTTCCCCCAACTCGAGCCCACCTGTCGGCGGCATAGAACAGGGGAGGCGCAGGCTGGCTGGGCCGCCGGCTTTGTTCGTCGACGCCAACGGTGAACGGCGGCGGAATTCGTCTGGGGGTTGACAGAAATGTAGAGAGGAGATCCAGGCGAACTCAAAGGTGGTCGAGGCTCAGCCAGCCGTGGCCGAAGCGTCGCCGGAGGCGAGCTCAAGCGGCGGCTGTTCTCGGGTGTATGGTGCATGTGGCCTTACAGCTATGGTTTCGTTAGGGAGAGGCATGCAGAAGCATCAGTGGGTTCTCAGGAAGCTCACCGTGCTCGTCTCCGAGGCCAGCGAGGTCGGGGTAGCTCGGGCGGCAAAGGATTGGTCCGGCAGCATGGCCAAGCTTCGGCTTCACCGTGATTGGCTCGATTTGCTGCATGCACGGTGGAGACAACATATGCAGGACGTTAAGTATCACCCTAGGATGCTACCAGCGCAAGGAATTGACGAACGGCTCACCGGTTGAGGCAAATCGCGTGCGGCGGAGCTTGACTGGAGTTGGAGAAGACGATGGCCGATCTCTGCGCTCAGTTGATGACTCCTGCGATTACTTGGGGCATTTCGTTCCTACAGTTGGGGCAACGGTGATGGCGCAATGGCTTGGGCGAAGACTTACTGTGCCGGCCGAAACGGCGAGTCGACGCCGACGGCGGCGCTGGAGCACAGCCACAGACAGCACTGGCGAAGCTCGCATTCTCGGGGATTGGCTACGAGATAGGAGACAAGATCAGGTCAGGAGCTATGGCATGTAGAGGGGAGCCTGGAACGTGGAAAAGTGTCGATGCTTTGCACCGGCAATAAAACTATAGGGCTACTCGGCGAAGGTAAATTCGGTGGATTGCAGAGGAACACAGGGAAATAAAACTATAGGGCTACCGCCTTTTTGAGTAGCTTGAAGAAGGGCATACCCCGTTCGCCCAGTCGGGAAATAAACCGGCTGAGTGCCGCCATGCAGCCTGTTAGCTTCTGGACGTCTTTGAGGTTAGTCGGGGGTGCCATGTTCATTATGGCGTTGACTTTCTCCGGGTTGGCCTCGATGCCGCGATGCGAGACGATAAAGCCGAGTAACTTTCCGGATGGCACATCGAAGGCGCACTTTTCCGGGTTCAACATCGTCTTGAATCTTTGAAGGTTTTGGAAGGTTTCTTCTAGGTCAGCGATGAGGTCTTCTTTGGACTTGGTCTTGATCACCACGTCGTTGACGTAGGCTTCCACATTGCGCCCGATCTGAGTGTGCAGACACCGCTGAATGGCCCGTTGATAGGTTGCTCCAGCATTCTTCAAACCGAACGGCATTGTGATATAGCAGTACGCTCCAAACGGCGTGATGAAAGATGTCTTTAAGCAGTCTTCCTCCCATGGGCTGATTTGATGGTATCCCGAGTAGCAGTCGAGAAAGCTGAGTAGGTCGCACCCTGCCGTGGAATCAACCACCTATCCTGGGAAGACCAAATGAGTCCTTGGGGCACGCCTTGTTGAGATCGGTGTAGTCGACGCACATGCGCCATTTACCGTTTTTCTTCCGGACCAGAACTGGGTTTGCCAGCCAATCCGGGTGATAGACCTCCTTGATGAACCCGGCTGCGAGGAGCTTGGTAATCTCCTCCCGAATAGCATCCTTGCGGTCTTGAGCGAAGTGCCGCAGCCATTGCTTGACTGGCTTGGCGTCTGTCTACACATTGAGGGCGTGCTCGATCACCTTCCTTGGTACACCTGCCATGTCGGACGGTTTCCATGCGAAGATATCTTTATTGGCTTGTAGGAAGGTGACGAGCGCGTCTTCCTATTTGGGGTCGAGTCCGGTCGGAAGGGTCCAGGGGGATCTTCTTCGTGTCAGAGTCCGCTGAAATTCCTGACTTCGCTGCCTTTTTCATCGGAACTTGATCCTGCTCGACTTCAGTTGTGACGGCTTGCCGAATGCTATCACGCCCGACTGCCGCTTCTTGTGATTGAGCCAGTTCGCAGCTCTCCTTGTCACAGGTAAAGGCTTGCTTGATGTCGCTGCGGAGGGAGAGGACTCCTGCTGGCCTAGGCATCTTGAGCACCATGTATGTATAGTGCGATACCGCCATGAATTTGGCGAGTGCCAGTCGTCCGAGTATCACGTGGTACGTGGTCTCGAAGTCGGCAACCTCGAAGCAGATGTTTTCCATGCGGAAGTTATCCCGCGTGCCGAAGGTTACCGGCAAGGTAATCTATCCGAGTGGAGTTGATGACAGGCCGGGAATTATCCCGTGGAAGGGCGCAGTACTCGGCCGTAGTTCTGAATAGGGAATCTTCATCTCGTCCAAGTCTTGGCGAATAGGATGTTGAGCGCGCTACCTCCGTCGATGAGGGTTTTCTTCAGCCTGATGCGTCTGACAACCGGGTCCAGGACGAGTGGGTAACGTCCCAGGTGGGAAACCTGATCTGGGTGATCTGCGCGATTGAAGGTAATGGCCATCTCTGACCAGCGCAGGTACTGGGGGGTGTCCGACATAGAGACAGTGTTGATGTCGTGCGCTGTTAGCTTTTGTTTGCACTTGGACACGTACGCGGACGGCCCTCCGAAGATGTGGTTGAGCTCGGCCTAAGGATCTTGGAAATCATCGACCAGACCCTAATCTGGCTTGTCCTTGTCCTTGTCGGCGCCAGATGATGAAGCTTGCTCAGAGGCAAACTTCTTCAGCATGTAGCAATCTTTGGCCGCGTGCTTACCCTTGGGGTGGAAGGGGCATGGCCCGCTCATGACTTTTTGGTAGTCATTATTCCGCTGGGGCCACGACCGAGTGCGCTCCATGTTGGCCACCTCGTTGTCCGACTTCCGCTTGCGGCTGCCAGACTTGTTTTGAGACGGCTCGTTGTTGGCTTTCGCCTTTTGGTCCTTCTGTCGGGACTCCTTCTTCCCATCGAGGGCCTCTGCGACCACTTCAGCCGAGTCGGCGTATTTATTGGCCATGTCGAATAGAGCCCAGACAGACGGCGGTGGTTTCTGAGTGAACTTCACGATGAATGGGGTGTCCTTTACTCCCTTGCGGAAGGCGGCGATGACAGCCTCATCGCGGATCATCGGGATCTTGTTACGCTTCTTGGAGAATCTCTTGCTGAAATCTCGTAGAGACTCGTTCTTCCTCTAGTGCAGCTAATAAAGATCGTGCTCTGAAGACGGCCTCTCATAGGTCCCCTGAAAGTTAGCGATGAACCGATCCCTGAGTTCTCCCTAGGAACCGATCGACCGCCTTGGGAGGCCTGTCAGCCATATCCTCGCCGAGTCGGCTAGCGCGACTGGGAGGTAGTTAGCCATGGCTTTGTTGTCACCCCCAGCAGCTCGAACTGCTAGGGTATATATGGTGAGCCAGGACTCGGGATTGGTCTTGCCGTCATACTTTTCAATCCCAGTGGGCTTAAAGCCAGTCGGCCAATGGACGTCCTGTAGCTCCCGAGTGAAAGCTGGGATGCCTTCATCTTCGTGGGGGCTCGGGCCTCAACCACGGCGGTTAAACCACTCGTGATGGAGGCCAAAGCGCTCGTTTTCATCTTCCAGTCGGCGGCGCTCATCTTCTCGTCGTTCGCGGCGCCGGGCGTTGATAGTAAGGCGAAGGTCATGTTGTAGGCGCTCTTGGAGGTCTTGATTAGGCCGGCGATCATACTGGTGACGGCGCCGGTTGTTATTATTGGTATTGCCGAGTGTAGTTTGCCTAGACTCCTCGCGTGGCCGACTTTAGCCGGCCGCCCGACGCCGAGCTGATGTGGACGAGCCCGCTGCTGGAAATCCTGACCGGTTAGTCGGTACTAGGGTGTCGCCCGACTGCTGTTGTTGCAGTTGGCAAGTAGCGGCCGTGATCATCACCTTGATTTTGGCGATAGTTGGGGTGGCCTGGTGTTCAGGCCCGAGCTGGAGCATGTCCAGCAGGGTTGCGGCGGCCACAACATTCTGTTGCGGGGTGACGAAGACGTCGTGATCGCCGACTTTAGTTTGGAGAATCTGCTGCTGGGCTGCTAGCCCAGCTCTACGCAGCCCGTCGTTGCAAGCCTCGCGATTAGCCTCCTCCTGTTGTTTCAGTCGGCACGCCTCCTCCTGTTGCTCCTCTTGTAGTCGGCGCACCTCTGAGGGTGGTGTTGAAGCCATGAAGATCTCGCGGGGGAGGAGAAAACTCGCCATACTGGAGTCCGAACTGGCGTTCGAACCGTTATCCGACTTGGAGTCAGACTCCGAGTAGTTTATCGGAGTGAGAACGACCCCAACCTCTCTAGATCCAATCTAAAATGGCACTTGGCCGTGTCCAAACTGAATCGCAGGAGATCAGGTCTGTTGTGCAGGATGTAAATCCGCAGCGTCGCCGAGTCCATGTAGGAGATTGACTATCTCTCCCCTTCTCAGCCCAACCCGGGCTGGCTCAAGGCCTAGCGCAAGTCGGACGCCGAAGGAGAGAGTTGTCCCGAGGCTTGGCGATGTGAAGGACTGCCGCAGTAAGTCGTGGAAGGAGATCGCCATGTCCTGTGGGCCGACTGGCGCTACGTCGGCTGGGTCCTCGGCCGGCTGGATTAGATCTGTTCCGGCCAAGGTAAGGTTGCCAATCTGGCTGGCAATGAAATCGAGGCTTCCGAAGGAAATCTTGTCTCCGGGGGAGAACTTGTTACCGTCGACTCCGTTTGTTGGATCCATTGAATTTGCTGATGAGGAATTCGCCGGAGCCCCTATCTGGCGCGCCAACTGTCGATGCTTTGCACCGGCAATAAAACTATAGGGCTACTCGGCGAAGGTAAATTTGTTGGATTGCAGAGGAACACAGGGAAGATTTATACTGGTTCAGGCCCTCGATGTGAGGTAATACCCTACGTCCAGTTGAGGTGTTATTCCTCTGAGGTGGTTTGTGATCAATGATCTTGCGTGCCCTCATGGGGCGCCCTGCCTCCCTTTATATACTAGGTGACAGGGGTACATGATAAGGATCCCAGCCGGATACGGCTAAGGGATTTCCTTCTTAGAGATAGAAACCTATCCAACTAAGACTATGTTTCCTTATTATACAAGGCATGGCCTGCCGGGTGCTATCTTATCTCTAATTACATGATCTGGCCATACTCTATCGAGTGGCCCATATACTGGTAATGAGGTACCCGGGGCCCATGGCCTCCACAAAAAGAAAAAGAGTTCACCGGATGGATGTCCGACAGCGGCTGCAGCTTTCCTTCGGCCGGCAACGGGATCGATGACGAGCTGGTCAAGGTAGTCTTTCCCTCTCGGTATTTTGCACTCTAGGGCACAAAGGATGGTCAGCCGGTGCAGCTGAGGGAGATATAGGGCGAGAGGAGAGTGTGGACACGCCGGCATGCATGGGCACACGCGTCGGCCGAGCTTCAAGCCAGGCTGGCGAGCTCACCACCTTGTGGGTTGGCTGGACAGGGGACAGGCAAGTCCAGGTCACTACCAGGTGGGTCTAGGGCATGGTGGTCTATCGAAATGAGAGGGAGAAGGGTAAAAACCCAGGTACATAAGGGTTTTAGCTATTTTCCAGGGTTTTCTAGATTTATTTTTCCCCCTTCATTTAAAAATCAATTTGAGTAAGCAAAACTAGTGTTAAAAATATGGTGATTTTTTGTAGCTTGCCCAGACTACCTAGGTTCCATTTTGAAAGTTTCACATGAAAATTCAAAATGGCCTGCTCACAAAAAATCGAAGAAAAGGACCCTGGCTGAAATTTGTTGGAATTTTTAAAAATTCTAAACTAATGAATTAAATTCTGGAAAAATGATATTAATTCATGATAAATAAACTAGTATTTGAATAAATTATTTCCCACATATGTTTCTGTGAGGTTTGTTGCACTTTTAGGAGTTGGTCTAATTTTGCCGATTAGGTTTTAATTAAATCGAATTTTGAGTTATATGACAAGATGATTCAAAAATTTTAATTAGCGAACAAAGATGGTTCGAGGAAACTTAAATAGTTACCTCTACTACATTGGGGATGTTACAGCGGTGGCCGGCTTCGGGAGGCGGCACAGGACCGGCGGCGCTCAAGGAGTCTGAACCAAACAAAGCTGAGAAGCTCTCGGAAGGGGGATATTTATAGGAGCGGAGGAGGCTCGGCTAAGGCTTCGGCCTCCAATAATTGGTGCTCGAATAATTGAGAGTAGAGAGGTGGGAGGACTGGCACAGCGGCAAAATTTCACGCGGCGGCGGAAATCTCGCGCGGGCGGCAATTCAAACGGGCGGCCGGGATTTCCGAGGCGGCAGAGGCAGCTATCCGATGGCGGCTTTTGAAGTTGGAGCGCGGGATCACGACGCAGGGCTTGCTGGTGGTGACGTGAGCCACTCAGTGGCTTTTGACCGCGGGACCACGGCGGGAGAGGGAATGGCGCCTCAGGGAATCATGCCATCATGGGCTCGGTCAAAAGGGAAGGAAGGGGAGGGGAAAAAGCGAAACGGGGCGGCATGAGTGGCCGTCCACAAATTGGTGCTAGCGGGGTCGGTGAGGCCACGGTGATGTCGGGCGGCGTACAGGAGGCCGTAGAGACATATGGTCAAACGGCTTCCGGGCACAAGCCGGGATGGGGAACGGGAGCGGAGGAGAAAGATAAACAGTGCGGCGGGATCGGACAGCTGGCGTGCAACGTGGGCGAAGATCCGACAGCTCGGCGGTTAAAGAGGATCGGACGTCGGGCAAGCTGCGGTGGGCACACGTGGGGGACACACGGCAGAAATCCGTGATTCGGGGCGGACTCACACGCGCGCGGGCGAGAGAGAGAAATCGGGCGATTGCCGAATGGCTTGGGAGACACGCGGCGGGCATCGGGCTCTGTGTGGCGGGGAGCGCGCAGTGCCAGCAGGCGAAGGAGATCCGACGGTGCTCACTGCGCGTGTGGATGCGCACGTGTCGCGAATCTGGCGGCCGTGTTTGGCTCACATGCGAGAGGGGTTTGCTAGGCCAAACAGAGGAGGTCGAGGCCCAACGGGAACAGTGACCTTTCTCCATTTCTCTGGGAATTTTTCTAGGGGGGTTTTGGGGTATTTCCAAGGAGTTTGAATTCAAAATTTATTTTTTTGGACTTTGGGAGAATTTGGGGGAATCAAGGGTAGGAATCTCCAATACAACTTTGATTCATTTAAAGGGATATTCTGCATTGGGATTTTTCGAAGACTTTTGCCGAGGAAAACCCAAGGAGAGAATTTCAAGAAGAGAGTGAGGGAATCCAAATTCAAATTACAATATTTTAATTTGAATTTTGGGGGTGCTCAAGGGAATTTGAGGAATTTCATGGGGTTTAGGATGGAGACTTGACTCACATGGGTGGATGTATATATATATATGGGTATGCTCACGGAGGGTTTTATGTACATATATATTTAGAGAGGTGTATATATATATATACACACACATAATTTGGTGCAGCTGAGTAGAAGGATTGGCATACGTATATACACAGGTTTATATACATAGGTGTGTACTCAAGGAGTTGTGTGTGTGTGTGTGTGTGTGTGTATATATATATATATATACATGGTATACATATATATATACATAGTTGTGTAGATGGATAGGATTCGAGAGGAGGCTCGACACCCAAGTTGTATTATTTGACTCGGGGTTTCTCAGGGATTCAAGGAGAAGAGTGAACAAGGGGTTTACAGAAAGATGCAAAGGAGGATGTTTAGGGTTCCGACATTGGACCTTCGGAACAGCAATCGAAGCAGAATTTTACTGAGGGGAAGATAGGGAACTCGCCGTTAGGGTTTTGGAGATGGGTTCGGTAGCGGCAATTCGAGTTATCTCAGAACGAAGGATTTTTGAGAGGGGGGATTTGTCGAGATTCAAGGACAGGATCTCAAATTGAGATCTAGGCACGACATACAACACAACACTCAAGATGCAAAATTTTCACAAGTAGATTTTAGCGAAATATTGTTTAACATCTCGCTGAAAATGGGGCGTTACAAACGTACCCCCTTACAAAAATCTCGTCCTCGAGATTGAAGGCGGATAGAGAGAGGAGAACAAAAGGGAAACTTCAGACTTCTTTGCTGCTTCCGTCACTTCAGTCATTGCTTCTGGCCAACTGGCAACCTTGCACTGGACGGGCAACTATTCTGCTGGACTGGGGTGATCAATTCTGCTATGGTTCTTCTTCTTCGGGAAGGTCTTGTTCTTCACCTTCTTCTTCCACTGTCTCGAGGTACTCGACTTCTTCAACTGGTTCAGCTTGTACATGGTTAAGCCGTCCATATCTGGCGGCTGGTGAGGCTTGAGAGACTGATCCACTTCTCTGTGGTCCTGCATTTCCTGGTGCAGATGCTTTGGTTGAAACGTAGGACTGAGGTGTCGCGGAGCGATTCTTGGGGCAGTCACGTGTGTAGTGTCCCATCTCGTGGCAGTTGAAACATTCGACGTTGGCCCACTTTGCAGGTTTTCTTGACTTGGGAACAGAGGACGCAAGCTTCTTTCCTTTGCTTGTCTCGACAGATGTTGGTTCTTTAGCTTCTGGGGTTGGTGTCTAATCCCCGTTGACTAGTTCGCAGACTGGTGTGGTACCTTGTGTCGAGGCACCATTGTGCAGGTTCAAGCTTCCTTCGACAGAGACGGGGATCCTTGGCGAACTCTCATTGGGTTGTTGTTGTGTGCCGTTTTCCTTTCCTTGGGGACAGTTCCTTGTGTAATGCCCTTCTTCGTGGCAACTGAAGCACTTTTTGTTGGTGGTATGGTCTGCTGTCTTTGATTAGGGAATGCATGCGTTGGGGTTATTTCCTTTCAAACTTTCGAGGTTGGTTCTAGTCAGGTGCTGATTAACCGTTGCGGTCGACATTCCATGAGTTGGTTGCATCATCTGACGTTTGCTTAGACATGGCCCTTCTTGCAAGTTGGATCCTGATGGTGGGGCTTTACGTTTAGGATGGACTTCTTCTTTCTTTGTATCTTCTTGTAGGGGAAACTCATGGATCATACTCTAAAGGTTAGGGTACTGGCAGTTCTGAAGTGCAATCCTCATTCCATTGCTCTGTTCCAAATGAGCCTGTAGCGTTTGTAGTAGTAACTAGTGTTGTTGTTGCATGGCGGTGACGATCTGTATTACTCCTTGCATTATCTGAGCTTGCATAGCCATCATTTGTTGAAGATCCATTAATGTCTTCTGAGTTCTGGTTGCATCGTGGTTGACTGATTCAAATGCAGTTGCTTGGGTACTTTCTATCCCTTGTTGGCTGGTTTGGTGAACTAGGTGCTCAGATTGGATTGAGTTGGTATTGGTTCCGTTGTGGTGGAGGGCACGGGTCTGACGGTTGGTGCGGCGTGCCATCTGTTCCAGGTTGACTAAGATCAGAACGATAGGGCACAAGAGTAAAGACGTAACCGAAAACACTAGATGAAAATGGTTTTCGCAATCCGAGGAAGAATAGTGGCATGTCCCAGTCAGTAGCCCAACTGGTCCCATACCTGAACACGGACTACCAAACATAACATCACACACGCACTGCTTCGCCACGACTCCTACTGAGCGGGCGACGATACTAATGTCTACTATTACCGAAAGCTATCTATTAACTCACCAGGCAGAAGCACACCTTTCATCAATTGAGCATGATGATAGGTGGGTTCCAGGGCGAAAGGCATACACGAGACTAGCTTCTAGATTTTGATGTAGATCGGAGGAAACAGACAAAGATTTTTCACAAATCTAGACCAAAGGGGAAACCAATTCCTTAGCTTTTCACAAATAGCTTTGTGTTCAAATATTGCCATCCTATTAGGGGTTTCGGTCCTAGAGCCAACCTATGCTCTGATACCATCTCTTGTCACACCCCGATCTGGCACCACCGTACAACAGCACCAGTTAGGGCATGCCACAGGAAAACAGTGCGAACTGCCTTCCCGTGGAACCGTGATACAGATACCAGTCCCAGGACACAGCGCTGATATCCATGGCAATTAGAAATTCATCATTGCAATACCTTAAATAAATAAATAATTACATAGACATATACCTTAACTTACGTTGCAGCTTCGAAGTGAGCCGGAGACAGCAACGAACCACACGGAGGCAGCGGCAGCAACGGAACAGCAGACTAAGTCCCAACACACAGGAAATGGCTGGGAACCAGGACAAAACCCTAATCTTCTCTTCACTGCAACTCCAGCTTCAGCTCCCGGCGGAGAACTATATATAGAGAGAGTAAGGGTGAGTACTTACGTACTCAGCAAGCCAGGGGAACTTAGGTGGTTGTTGCAAGCTTCAAAAAGAGCTTGGTTATTTTTGTAATCTACTTTGTTTAAATCCTTTTTTTAAAATCCACTAGTATGTGCTTCTCAACAATCAGAGCGAGGTGAGTCTCGCCCGATTGGAGTGAGTTGTATCAATCTTTGAATCAGCACAACTCTCAAGAGTTGGTCTTCGAGATCCAACGCCATTAGCTAATCCAACCTCATCGGGCCCACAACCCTGCCGTCATCGACGACTCCACAACATTTTCCGAAATCGGATTCCCAATCCACAAACATCATTTCACAAGCAGTTATCAAACAAAACTACACTAAGAAATCACCTCACATCCGCCCATGACCGTGGGCACGGCTGTTCAAACAGTTTAGACCTTTGCAGAGGGGGTACACTTTACCCACACGACGCGACTCACTCTAGTCACCAGCTCACATGCATTGGGTACGATTTGTTGACATAGAGGTTTTCGCGACAAGGCATTTCCCAAACCCTCCCAGGTTACCCCATGCCAACTGGAGGGGTCCTCAGACCAACAACAGGGTAGGTCCGAGACCATGCTGTGCCAGGAACCTAGGAGGCACCCCCGACACCCTCCTGCACGATCCACAGTCCAATGGCACGTCCAAGGCGTCCCTAGGAGACTAGTTACTCAGCCAGGAGTTATCCCATATCACCCATGTGGTTGTACTGTCATATGTTCGGATGAAATTCCAGAGGAATCGGTCCTTAGCTTTAGTGCGGGAACTTGTCTCAACGGCACGATCACCGCACCACGGTTTTCACAAACCATTTTATTTTCAAGGCACCGACCCAGGTGTTGGGTTTTCCAAAGTTTCGTAAACCCAAATTTTACCCATCGTAGACATTTTTAAATTCAATAGGCGATCACCGATACCATGCCCGTCGACACGGATACCGGGATCTATCAAGGGATGCGACAAGGATGTTTAAAGGGATCACAATCATTCAAGGAAGTCATGCAGCAAATGGGTTGGCGACCCATCGATCGTCCTACGACCACGGCCGAGAAATTATACCAGTGTAGCCTAGTTTATGCGATTCGTCAAATAAAATACTTGTTCCAAAATTATCGGTCCGAGATGATCAAAAGGTGACTTGCCTTACTCTAGGTCTTCACTGGTCATCGAGAAATCGTCATGAGATCCGCTCCGAAACGAAATTTCCGGCGACCATTACTATGCGTAAACACACAAAAATCTACACAAAGACCAGTAAAAAGATCCTATTTGGTGCTAATAATAGTGCCATTAGATAGATCTCAATTTTAGAAAAATTCTAGAACTAGAACGGAGTCAAACGGAGTTACAGATCGAAAGATATGAATTTCCGAAGATTAATTTGAATTTGGGATCACTGGAAAAGGAGTTATTTAATTCTGGAAAGAATATTTCTCAGGAGAGGTCCGATGAATAGATGTTATTTTTAGAGAATTACTGGAGTTGGAACGGAGTCGATCGGACGATCGGAGGAAAAGATATGAATTTCTGAAGATTAAGTGGATTTCTAGATAACTGAAAAAGGATTTATTTTAGAATTTCTAAAGGAATATGCGCTGGAATCACTGCCAGCTGGGGCCCACCCGCAGCACAGGCCCGTAGCTCAGCCACACAGGAATTTCTCCACCGTGGGCTGCTGACAGGACTGGCCCACAGGGCAGGGAACAGAGAGAGGCTGGCTGTGGGCCAGGGTGAAGGTAGTGGCCCACATGGCAGAGTGAAGCAGAGGGAGGAGATGGGCCGTGGGGCCCGGTTGGCAGTGGATCAAAGGGGGGGGAAATATATGGGCACGGTCTACCATGAGCCGAGGGGGCGGTGGGCCCACGCGCCAATGACAGCGGCCAGGGAGACCGCGTGCACGGCTCGGGGTGCGGCTGTCACTGTCTAGACGGGGCCACACGGCAGGGGCAAGGGAGGGGAGGCGCGCGGCCAGCCGATCTGACGGCGTGTGGCGGCGGAGAGCAAAACTGTGAACGACGGCGAACGACGGCAATTGGCGACCACCGGTGGGAAGAGGAGACCGAAGGGAGTATTTTGAGCGGTTCGGATTTGAAAGAGGACGGACGACGGTGGCCGGCAGCGAGATGCCGAGGCGGCGGGGAGAGAGAGAAAGGGGAAGACGATGACGGTGACCATGGTGAGAGGGGAACAAGGTGAATGCCCTCAGCGATTCGGATTGTACCAGGGCGGGCGACGGAGTTGGGAGCACAGGGGCTTATGTAGAGGAAAGGCAGGAGAAAAGCTCACTGACGATTGCAAGCGCGGTTCCGGCAGCGGAGAGACACAGCCAGAAGGGAGGAGGACAGAGGCGGAGGCCCTCAAGCTCCTAGATGCGTGCTCAGGGTGAAGGATGGCTAGGCCGTGCGAGTCATCCACGGCGCTAGGTTCTGCTCGACAAGATACGCCCCGAAGCAGCCTAGCATCGGCGGCGACCATGTTCGGAAGGCGGCGGCGTTCACGAAATCGGGATGACACATGGCCGACAGTGGCAGCCAGCTTGGGAGGTGGCACAGGACCGGCAGCGCTCAAGGAGTCCGAACCAAACAAAGCTGAGAAGCTCTCGGAAGGGGTATATTTATAGGAGCGGAGGAGGCTCGGCTAGGGCTTCAGCTTCCAATAATTGGTGCTCGAATAATTGAGGGTAGAGAGGCAGGAGGACTGGCACAGTGGTGAAGTTTCATGCGGTGACAGAAATCTCTCGCGGGCGGCAATTCAAACGGGTGGCTGGGATTTGCAAGGTGGCGGAGGTGGTCTAGCCAACGGTGGCTTTTGAAGTTGGAGCGTGGGATCGTGACGCGGGGCCTGCTGGTGGTGACGTGAGCCACTCAGTGGCTTTTGACCACGGGACCATGGCAGGAAAGGGAATGGCGCCTCGAGAAATCATGCCATCGTGAGCTCGGTCAAAAGGGAAGGAAGGGGAGGGGAAAAAGCGGAACAGGGTGGCACGAGTGGCCGTCCATGAATTGGCGGCTAGTGGGGTCGGCGAGGCCACGGTGATGTTGAGCAGCGCACAGGAGGCTGTAGAGACATAAGGTCGAACGGCTTTCGGGCGCGAGCCGGGACGGGGAATGGGAGCGAAGGAGGAAGATAAACAGTGCGGCGGGATTAGACGGCTGGCGTGCAATGCAGGCAAAGATCCGACGGCTCGGCGGTTAAAGAGGATCGGACGTCAAGCGAGCTGCGGTGGGCGCGCGCAGGGGACACACGGCAGAAATCCATGATTCACGGCGGGCTCACGTGTAGGCGGGCGAGAGAGAGAGATCGGGCGGTTGCCGAGTGGCTTGGGAGACACGCGGCGGGCATCGGGCTAGGTGCGGTGGGGAGCGCCCAATGCCAGCAGGCGAAGGAGATCCAATGGCACTGGCTGCACGCGTGGATGCGCACGTGTCGCAAATCTGGCGGCCATGTTCGGCTCACATGCGGGAGGGGTTTGCTGGGCCAAACAGAGGAGGTCGAGGCCCAATGGGAACAGTGACCTTTCTGCATTTCTCTGGGAATTTTTCAAGAGGGGTTTTGGGGTATTTCCAAGGAGTTTGAATTCAAAATTTATTTTTTTGGACTTTGGGAGAATTTGGGGGAATCAAGGGTAGGAATCTCCAATACAACTTTGATTCATTTAAAGGGATATTCTGCATTGGGATTTTTCGAAGACTTTTGCCGAGGAAAACCCAAGGGGAGAATTTCAAGAAGAGAGTGAGGGAATCCAAATTCAAATTACAATATTTTAATTTGAATTTGGGGGGTGCTCAAGGGAATTTGAGGAATTTTCATGGGGTTTAGGATGGAGACTTGACTCACATGGGTGGATGTATATATATATATGGGTATGCTCATGGAGGGTTTTATGTACATATATATTTAGAGAGGTGTATATATATATATACACACATAATTTGGTGGAGCTGAGTAGAAGGATTGGCATACGTATATACACAGGTTTATATACGTAGGTGTGTACTCAAGGAGTTGTATATATATATATATATATATATATATATATATATATATATATATATATATATATATATATATATATATATATATATATATATATATATACATGGTATACATATATATACATAGTTGTGTAGATGGATAGGATTCAAGAGGAGGCTCGACACCCAAGTTGTATTATTTGACTTGGGGTTTCTCAGGGATTCAAGGAGAAGAGTGAACAAGGGGTTTACAGAAAGATTCAAAGGAGGATGTTTAGGGTTCCGACATTAGACCTTTAGAACAGCAATCGAAGTGGAATTTTACTGAGGGGAAGATCGGGAACTCGCTGTTAGGGTTTTGGAGATGGGTTCGGTAGCGGTGATTCGAGTTATCTCGGAATGGAGGATTTTTGAGAGGAGGGATTTGTCGAGATTCAAGGACAGGACTTTAAATTGAGATCCAGGCACGACATACAACACAACACTCAAGATGCGAAATTTTCATAGGTAGATTTTAGTGAAATATTATTTAATGTCTCGCTGAAAGCGGGCCATTTCAGTTGTACAGCAAATCGGTCTTCACATGCATGACCCACGTGAGCCCCATCTCTGTGCGCTCAAGCGGATTCTGCGATATGTTCAAGGAACCATGGACATGGGCCTCCACATCCAGTGCTCTGCCGTGGCTGACCTCGTCATCTACTCTGATGCTGACTGGGCAGGCTGTCTCGGCACCCGGAAGTCTACATCCAGGTATGCCATTTTTCTTGGTGACAACTTGGTGTCCTGGTCCTCTAAATGCCAGAACATGGTCTCCCATTCGAGTGCTGAGGCCGAGTACCGTGCCGTCGCCAACATCGTCACCAAGGTCACCAGACTCCGTCAACTCCTGCACAAGCTCTACTCCCCTCCGTGCAAGGCCGCTCTGGTGTATTGTGACAATGTCAGTGCAGTCTACCTTTCATCCTATCCCGTACAGCATCAATGGACAAAACATGTTGAGATTGATCTCCACTTCGTCCGTGAGAAGGTTGTCGTCGGTGCCATTCGTGTACTCCACATGCCCATGACATCGCAATATGCTAACATCTTCACCAAGGGGCTTCCTTCACTGGTCTTTACCGAGTTTCGTTCTAGTCTCAACATTTGCTAGCTCGCCGTTGTGACTAGGGGAGGTGTTAGACTAGTTTTGGCTAGTTCTCCTTTCACAGCTCTCCTTCCTTATCCTCCTGATATTGTTTCTATAAATCAGTTGAGCGGTTATGGAAGGATAAGGCCCATATATGTATTTCTCTGTGATCGATACAATCATCACCTTGGACAACTGGGTGGGGCTGCCATGGACAGGTGTCATAACATGATTTGGCCTGCATTTTGCTATGTGCGGTGCTCCCTGCAACTAAGCTGAACTGCACTGAAATGGATGAAATTTTGGACCATTCGGTTCATATCCCATAGGCAACGACTATGAGGAGGCTGGCAAGGTCACTACCACACCAACTGATGTCTCAGTAGCAGATCTTACGGATCTGTTGATGTTTCAATAATTGAAGTTTGATGTTTCGTATGTGAGAATGAAATGTTTCTATCGTGATTCGGTGTTGTTTCATTCCCCTTATTTATTTTTGGTGTTACGCTATATCAGCAACTGATGTTTCAGTAACTTGATTTTTTGTTTTATGCTATACAAATAAATGTTTCACGCGCGGTCAACTGAAACAGTTTGTCCGCCCTTTTTTGTGCCCGATCGGACGCCCGACCCATAGTCGTGTCTAGCAACGTCGCTACCACCCCACACCAACAACAATGAGGCCAACCAGAGGAGTGTGGCAGAGACACCACCATCGCAACAGGATTGGGGAAGCAGAATGAGGTGATAGAAACATATTAGTGGCGTATTGTCAACACCAATCTACTATAGTGCCGTCGCGGCAATGGACAAAAGGCTTACCAACTCAATAAGGAATTTTTTAAAATATTATTTTTAATCCCTTTTCTGATGAACTATACCATGGTTTCCAAATTTTGCACAAATATACCCCTGCCTTGAAAAATCGGCAGGGTGGCCACGTTAACCTGGTTGACTGTTGGAAGATCACAGGAGTCCGCGTCCCCTACCGATCTTCCAAATATCGGTTTGTGTACGGTAGCAAGCAAACCGATCTTCCAAAGATCAGCAGGGGGCACGGGGCCCTACCGATCTTCCAATGGTCGGTAGGGGCCTTTATATTCCCCTGCCGACCAGCCAGGATGGGCCACTGTTCCCATTTACCAGAGAAAGAGAGAGAGAGATAGAGGGGAGAAATATAGAGACAGAGGGGGAGAGGAAGAAAGGAGGAGGGGGAGGGGATAAGAGGAAGAGAAGTTCTACATCTACGGAGCAGGTAAATATTTATCACTTTTTTTAGGATGTGGTAGTTTAGAAATTAGTTTTATTTTAGTTAGAAGAAATATTGGTTGTAAAAGTTAATTTCCAACATTGATTAGGGTTATGTAGTTGGACCCTGTTTTAAATCTTATTAGTACTCTAATTAGGTTTATTTGAAACAGTAACATAATATATGTAGTTCGAAGAGTTTAGAATTTTATTTTAGTTAGAAGAAATATTAGTAGTAAAAGTTAATAAGAAATATTGGTAGTGAAAGTTAATTTCCAATATTAGTTACGGTTATTTAGTTGGACTTTGTTTTAAAACTTATCAGCACTGTAATTAGGTTTATTTGAAACAGTACAATAATATATGTAGTTCGCGGTGGACATCTTCAAAAAGAGGATTGATTCCAGAGCTGTTGCTACCATAACTGCAGCCTGGGCGAAAAACTTCATACTGAGTATAATCTACATATTTGGAGTCCACAATCGCATCATTATGGGCAACATGCTCAGTTCATGGACGGCATGTTCAAATATTTCTGCGACGATTTCGACAACAAAATCTGCTACGCTTCGGTGGCACACCTCCAGAACAATGGGCAAGTTGAGCAATGACCAAAA
The DNA here is from genome assembly GCA_003991445.1 of Oryza meyeriana var. granulata. Classification (NCBI taxonomy): domain Eukaryota; kingdom Viridiplantae; phylum Streptophyta; class Magnoliopsida; order Poales; family Poaceae; genus Oryza; species Oryza meyeriana. The sequence continues at coordinate 76,413 of RYFJ01000852.1, read as the reverse complement.
TCTCTGGATTTTATATGGCTGTGCTGGATAGGTCCGTTTGGGTCGGCTTATTCGGTAGCAGGCCAAAGATATGAGTTCTTAAATAGCATGCCCTATTGGGTCACCTGCTGGTCATGTTAAAATCGCGATCCAGGTGCTATTTTACAAGAACTGATTAAATAATCAAATACGCTTCATGCTAAGCCTATAAACGGGTGTATATATTCGGGTATCTCGATTATTTTAAGGTACTGAGGATATATCCTTATAAGGATCAATAGCTGGTCTCCATTAAAATTGGGGATGCAGGAATCTCTCAAATACACCTCATCACACGTTGGATTTACTCTATAGTGATACTCTGCTTACATGCTTAGCCAAATTGCCTTGAGCAAAATTTCCAACTCATATATAGCTGAAGAGTTCAGTTTCTAAGAAACATATCACTCGGGAAAGACTTAAAGGTTAAATATCTTTGACTTTATGTTTAATTGTTTCCCAATTAAGCACAAAGTCGGAGGCTACACCTAATAAGTGCGTCTATTCGGTGCACACTATTTATCTATGAAGCCCTTCATAGTCTCGTTGCCAGCTAACATGAAGCAGGACTCGAGAGAAGAATAACTCGGACAATGAGTACTCAAGCAAAGCACTCGGGAATTTCTTCACCGTGGAGGATGAGCACTCGGCATCAGCTGTGACTCAATTATGAAGGTCTCGAGAGCTGCTGTGGAAACCATGGGCCCCGGGTACCTCATGACAAGCATATGGGCCACTCGGACAGAGGATGGGCCTAGTCTTGTAATTAGAGATATGATAAAGCTCGGCAGACTTAGCCTTGTACGATAAGGAATATACAATCCTAGTTGGGCAAGTTATATCTCTAAGAGGTGATCCCTTGGCCATAGTCCGGCTGGGACTCCTACTTTGTAACCCCATCCCCCAGTATATAAGGGGAGGCAGGGTGCCCCCTGAGGGCAAGACATGAAGGTTCACAAGAATCACCATCATACATCCTCAAAGGAAATACGCCACAACTAGACGTAGGGTATTACCTCATCTCGAGGGCCTGAACTAATATAAACCTTTTGTGTTCTTTTGCAATCCATCGAGTTTCAGTCCGACGAGTAGCCCTATATATTTATTGCCGGTGTAAAACATCGACATCAATAGAGAGGGTCATACTCGTTCAGGCATATGAGAGGGTTCATAATCCTCCTCAATCTGACCAAGAAGTATATGAAGAAGAAGGGTGTAGTGAAAGAGGTGTAGTAGGAAACAAGTGTATTGACATTGGAGAGAGCAGCCAAAACCGGTTGGCAAATGTTGACCTTGGCAATGACCAACCAATAGCGTCTGATGTTGTATATGGCTGGCAGCTGCAAGGGGTGGCTAATGAAGGGGAGTATATTCATGGTGTGTTAGAAGTTCTTGAGATGGAAGATGAAGAATTTGAGGAAGAAATGGATGCTTCTGAGGATGATTCTGATGATGAAGAGGAAGTGAGCATAGGACCTATCCCTACGTAGTGGACCCAGATGACTTCTCTCAGCTCGCTATTACAGAGGGTAGAGATGCAGGCTGGGTTTACGGTGAAAATGAAATAAAGGTAAAATGGATATACATAACTAAGGAAGCAGTGCAAGAGGCAGTGAAGGCTTGAGCAATATCAATACGTAGAGCTTTCTTTGTGAAGAAATCAACACCCACGGTGTACGGTGTGGCATGTTAGAATGGGGCTTGTCCTGAAAGAGTACATGCGTACAAGCCAAAGTGGGAAAATTACTGGTTGTGTTCCAAAGTCGTGCATCACACATGCATTGCAACGGACAACATGATGACTCATCAAAATCTGACATCGACATACATTGCTGGAATCATGTACAAAGAGATTGTGTGGAATCTGGACTATGAGCCTAGGGCAATCATAGCAGTAATCGCAAACAGATATCAATATAAAATCAATTGTGTGAAGGCATAGAGGACAAAGCAGAAAGCTCTACAAATAAGGTTTAGTAGATTTGAAGATTCGTATCACAATTTACTTCCATGCCTTCATGTCTTGCAGGAATGAAATCCAGGTACATATATTGACCATAGTGAAACAGATGCAGTACGCTCAACCGGATGCAAGATTCTTAAGCGAGCATTCTTCTCCCTTGGTTTATGCATCAATGATTTTCGTTATTGTCAACTGTTGATGTGCATAGATGGTACCTTCTTTACTGGAAATACATAGGGATGTTGATGACTGCAATAGCAGTCGGCGCTGACAATCAACTTGTGCCTTTGGCTTTTTCTTTCAAATGAAGAACCGTGAGAGCTGGTTATGGTTTTTGTGGAATTTGAAGATAGGCGTTGTTGGTAAACGGCCAAATGTGTGCATCATACATGATCGACATGTCGGTTTACTTAGTGCCATCGTATCTCTAAAAGAAGGCACCGAGGACGGTAAATAATGGGGCGATTTGCAGTCTCAGTGGTGCATAAGGCACTTGGGAGTTAATTTTTATAAGCAATTCAAGAATAAGGATATGATGAACACATTCAAGCAGCTGTGTGTGCAGAACCAGGAAAGGAAATTCAACCAGATCTGGAAGACGTTGGACGAGTTGACCAGGAAATATAAGGATGTTGGAATGTTAGTACAAAATAAGACAAAGAAGGATGGAGGGCAGAATATACCGAGTCATGAGGCTCCACAGCATTTAGACCCTCTGCCAACAGAAGATGGTCGGACACATGAACGGAGGCAAAGAACGCAAATTCAGTGTTTTTTTGATTGGATTCAATACGAGCCAAAGGAGCAGTGGGCATTATTATATGATACCCATGGGGTGAGATACGGTATAATGACTACAAACTTTACGAAAGTATACAACTAGGTACTGAAGGGTACACATCGTCTTCCGCTAGTTGGCATTGTCGAGAGTCTGCTAAGAGAGATAAGTAAATACTTTGTGGACAGATTATTTGTTGCAGAAATAATCCGGAGGGATCAGAAAATGTTGTACTTAAAGAAGATTATGGAGTACATGTCAGAGAAGGCTAAAAAAGCAGCTTTGCATACTACGTACAAAATGGCTGGACTGGTGCTCCGTTTTGAAGTACTATATTGGGATCTAGGTGGTCTTGGAACCAACCGTGAGTTGGAACCTATCCTTCTGCAATGTCGATTGTTGGAACCTATCCTTCTGCAATGTCGATTGTTGTAATTTATTGCCTATGTGGATCTACCGTGTGGTAATGTCAGTTGTCGTACTTTATTTAATGAGTACAAATATCATACCGTGTTACTACATATTTCTATACTTTAATCCATTAATCGTTATTGCAGTGCGTACTGTTACTTCAATTTTTCCATATTTGTTGTTCATATTGGATTTTATGATGTATTTCTAATTAATTATTTTTGCAGGGATGGTAGGTGACAAGAGCGATTGGATGTACGAGCTGGTTGATCCAGAGATAGATGTGCATCACTGTAGCTTTCTCTCTACGGTTCAGCCGCCTCCTGCACAGCCCGCGATCGAGTTTACTGCACTACACATACGGACTCCGATGACACTGTGGACTATCGATCCATGGTGGTTACCTAGGTACAATCGTTCCTACCTATTTCTTCTTATTGGGCATAGTATTTTCGGGTTCTAACTTAAATTAAGCAGGTTACGTGCTGCAGGCTTGCTGTCGCTCGTCCGTTTGGTTGAGGCTCACGATACAGGGGATGGCCATGATGCATCGAAGAGGTTCAACTTCGACCTATTCCTTCTTACCACTCTAGTGGATCGCTAGAGATCGGAGACTCACATGTTCCACCTGCTAGTTGGGGAGATGATGATTACACTCCACGATATTACGTTCATTCTAGGTCTACCGATCGCTGGCCAGGCCGTAGTTTCTGCCGACATCACTCTGACCTGTGGCCCCGTGGATGAGATATGGTAGACAGTGCAGCAGAATGTACACATTGAGGAGCAGCCATACGACCGTACCACCTACTAGGCTTACCTCCAGTGCTACACTCCTCGCACTTGCATCCACTTCATGCATTCGTTGGCAGGGAGAAGGCAGAGGCATGGGTAACAGACACCTACCAGATCCACGTGGATGTAGTTTGGCACAAAGTGGTAAGTTGCAATTCAATTAATGCTTGATAAGGATCATGTAAGGAGCATGTTCTTAGATCTGACAACAATGTTTTGCAGGGTGACATCATGTGTAACGTGCACGGACATGCGTCGTATTTTCAGGAACGATTGCTGTCCGGTGCGCAAGTCACAGTGCAGGAAGTTCTGGGTGCACTCGGGAGGATCATCGAAAGGACGGCCCACCCCATTTGGATGGCTTCTTGTCGACACCCACAATAGGTGGTCGAGCTAGTTGTTGTGCCTCAATTTAGGCCGATTGGTACGGCAGGTGTGTCCACGAGCAGGGCACCACCCGTACGACTGGGTGGTATATACTTCGACGGTCCACCATCACATGAGATTGGACCGTCCACAAGCCGGCCACGTCAACCTACGGGACTGCCTACTAGTTCCACGCCGAGGGCAGACTCGCCTTCGCAGGCAGTCGGGTTTCGTAATGGATGTTAGCATTGTGCTATCATTAATCGTACGTTGGCATTTCTAAATAAATTTAACCGTCTATTTTGTATGTGCAGGATCACAATACTTACTTTATGGATAGCACGCTCTGCAGTTTGAGGAGGACTTTTCCCACACAGACGTGGAGTCCGATAGGCAGGCGGGCAACTACTATGTGACCGACTACTGGTCGACAACACCTACACAGAGGGGTTCGTCACAGCTACAGGGAGCTCCACCCCCAACAAAGCTGACGCAGGTAGATCAGTCCGATGCACCATCGCAGCAGCTATTCAAGACACCTCCACTGCTGCACAGGTCCCAACGAGAGCACCGACCACCCTCGTAGTTGATGTACTCTGACTTTAGAGGTCGACGTGAGCTCCCCAAAAGGGGGCGTCGATAGGTTACTTCAATTATTATAAGTGAACGGTTTCACTATATTTTGTACATACATACCGTTCATTACTATGACATCCTTTCTGTTCTATTCTACTTGACCGTGTTGTTTCCCTGATGCTATAAGGCACGGTTCGATTAGCAAAACCACATAGCATGTAAACTTACATAAATAGAAGACAAACCGGTTAGACATGTTGGGGAACCGAACATCGTAACTACATGAGGGAACATACTTTTAGATGTAACTAATAAAAAAACTTAATCAAATATACCTCATTTCCCTATGGCATAAGATTGTGACTTGCATCCCAACAACACTTCAGAGGTTCAACCACTTTGCAAACTCGAGGTTCTGTCTTATAGTAAGCCATGAGTATTCACGGTAAACTAGTGATTACTCAGTTCGCTCATGAAGATAGAGCCTGCGAGTTTGCAAACAGTTTAAACCTATTGAAGCTCCCAACCTTAGTTTGTTAGCCTTGGAACTCTGCAAAGTACCTACTTAAGCTCTTTCTTCTTTTCTCACCACTATGTCCCTTGCACCACCTGTCAAGAGGACGCATGAGAGCATCGGGTGTGGACATATGTCCCTTTTATAGGCATCCGGCGATTACTCAGCCGAGTATTGTTTCCGTGTGACCCCCGAGCCGTAATCAACAAGCATCATATGCAAACAGTACACTAGACCCGACCCAAGTCTGTATTTTTTACGCACTACTCGACTCAGTGCGATGTCCCTTTCGTCATGGAACCCTCTAAGCACTTTCGGCGCAAGACCACCACCTTTACCTTTTGGCGCACGGACTAATTAAGCGCGTGTCTGTAACATCACTATCATTCATTTATGGGTTCCAAGACAAGACACTTTCAGCACTACGATTCCCGCTGTCGACACTGTACTCTTGAAGTGGTGCTCTCGCTATCCTTTGCCCTTTATAAAACATTGGTTCGAAGAGATGAGCCACACAACCCCTTGCAAAATAAGGATTGTAAGTGCTCTGGTACACTTGCAAAATCTTAGACCAGGCTCTTGCGCAGGAACTTTGTGTATTTCACATATCTCACAAAGTTCCTGCCGCAAAAATCTATTTTGTGAATCTACAACCTACTGAAACAAGAGCTCAATACATGCACAGAAAGGACGACTACAAGCGCCAAATGGAGGCCAAATGAATAGTCTGGAGAAGTAATCATCTAGTAACTTGTTAAACCCTTTTGTCATCCATGAATGGTAAAGTTATATTTTTTACGTGTCAAGCATTTCTTCTCCCCTCACCCCCTCTTTTCTTTTTTTTCCTGGACTTACTGAATTTTTTAGGGAGAGGGGAAAGAATTTATAGAATTTTTAATTATTTAAACCTTTTTGTTCTTTGATCTTACAAATAAACCATTCGAAAAGTTATTTCCAAATCTGAATCTTTTAGTCATGCCATCTCGTTTGGCATGATAGGGCAATGCTATCATGTCGGACAAAGTGGGCATGCTGGTGTAATCTTGCCACGCCAATCTAATTTGCAAATAAATTTTCGAAGAGTTTATTTTTAAAAATAAAAAATTAAAAGGTTAAAATAAAATAATCAAATTTATATCTGAGGGGGACAAACCGCCCTAGAAAAGGGTGGCTTATGGGGGTGGGGGATAAACCACCCTTCCCTAGCGGTTTTTGTCATTTTTGCAGGTGGCCCCCTCCCCTCGGCCGGGAGCGCCTACAATTTTCCAGGAGGGTAGGAAGGGGTCGTCTGCAAAAAATATAGGTGCCGCGGCCCCTCGGTCTTGTCACATCAACTAAGCCATCTTTCGGGAGGAGTATATTTCTATAAATTTTTTAAAAAATAGTTCTATAAATTAAAAAACTAAATATAAAAATAAAAAAATTAGCAGATAATTGGCAAAGCTCCTACCGATTTTTCGATAGTCTAACGACCTATGAGAATCGATAGGATTCTTACCGATTTTCCAAACTACTTTTACACCCTGCCGATTTTTCAGGGGTATTTGTGCAAAATTTGGAAACCATAGTATATTTCTGCAAAAAAAGATTAAAAATTATTATTTAAAAAAATTCCTCAATAAGCATATAGTTAATTTTCCCGTATGTTCGCCTAGGATCCATGCCAAGACTACTTTCTGCTGCACTGCAGTGCGGTGTATCATGTATGCGTGCTGGATATCTATGGATCGATCGATCGTGCGTGCAAAGGTGTGTCCACATGGTCAACACTCATAGATACTTGTTATGTGCCGTACATGGATGGGTGGGTGAATATATATGTAGCCGACCTTGGCTCATGTCGTGCGGGCGGCCACGTGAAAAGGCCTCTGCCTTCGCTTGCTTTTTCAGCTGCACTCAGCACTCGTGAGTCGTGACGCTAATGATGCCATGTCGTCTCAAAAGGCCAGTATAACGCTGGCACACCCCAACCCCACTAGCCTCATCCGTTCAAGTGGCATGCACGATCGATGCATACATTGCATAGCTAACGCTCCCCACCACCACCAGGGAGTGCTAAACATAGATTAATTACTTCTCCACTGTGGTAAACATGCATTAGATCGGTGATCCAACGGATTGATCGGATTAATTGACCGAGTGACAATTAATATGTTCCTGAGTCGCTCTTATACAGATAGATCATCAGGGGAGATTGCCAAACTGTTTGATGGAATGCATGAGAATAAGAAAAAAATGCTGCCAATTAAGATGACATGTGTTTCTTTGGAAGCGCTAACCAGTGTCGAGAGCGCTGGTGCCCCTCCCCTCGCAAACTGTAAACATGATGCTGTGAACTAATGAATGCATCACTTTAAACTACTCCCTCGTATGGAATTATAAGCCAATATTAAACTAACATTTATAATGTTTGATTAATTATTAAACTAATAATATATGTCTTTAGTGTAACATATGTAATATCATTATATTAGTGTTTGAAAATACTTTCGTAATGTTAATTTTATAGTAGTTAATAATACATTGTAAAAATAACTAATCATCAAACTATCATATTGAAGGTCATATCAATAACATGTATATATTATATTTTTATATAGAGGGAGTAGTAAATATATCCCACAACTATAAATGTTTACCTAGATAAATATCGCCAAAACAGTAAACCCCCTACCCCCACCTTATGTGAACTGTCTACCCCCACCTTATGTAAACTACCCGATGCTACTGGCATCCTGGGCGTTAAAATTACCAGAGTATGTATCCGTCCAAGTCGTGGGGACAGAGAGTATGTCCATGATGACCTACTCTTCATCTAGCTTAACCGGATGTAATAATTAATGCAATCCACGCGTTGTATATGTGACCGGAGTCCTTTTGAGTGCGTGTTTGTGCCTTATATCCATCACTTATATTGCAAGATAAGCATAAAAGGCACGCAATGGATAATAACAGATGATGATACATGGTTAATGTACTTTACCACCATATCTATAGATCAATCTTCTCGAGAGATTATCAGCAGACCAATCTTGCAATTGAATTTTAGCATTCAAGAAAACAAAAGGTCAGTACACTCATGCCAAGATTCAGCATGAATTTTTTATGTGACAGTAGTTGATGGATTACGTTTAGGACTATGTTCTCATGTTTTCCTTTCCGGAACCTTCCGTGCGGAAGCTCAGAACAATATGATTTACACCGCGGCTACCGATATTGTTGGGCAAAAACGTGTTTCACGCCAAACACACCAAACACCTTGTGTGTAACTTGTTAAAATTGCTAAATGGGCTAAGATCCATGTGGAGAATAATTTTTAGAAAAATCTCAAAAGCCCACCTTATAGGGAGTGGCATGGGAAGTTTAGTACCACCTTACTGGTTCTAAGAGAGGGAGACCTCCTTATAAGGGTGAACTCTCTCCTTGCCACTTGAGACATGCATAGTGGAGAGAACTGGAGGAACACGCGTACGCTCGCTCGCCTCCTCACGCGAGGAGGCGAGTACGCAACATGCGCGTGAATGATCCGTCAAAACTAACTTCTCATACTTGCGTAGATGCAGCTTCTTTTACAGTTTTTGTTTTGCTGCGAATTAGAGTCCGGATAGAATACACGCAGCCTATCCGGTTCAGTTACGAGATAGAGATTGTGCAGGCGTCCTGATCACACGTCCTAATATCTCTATAAATACCAAGCTGTTATCCGGTTCAGTTACGAGATAGAGATTGTGCAGGCGTCCTGATCACACGTCCTAATATCTCTATAAATACCGAGCTGTTATCTCCACGCAATATATACGAAAACAGTCTAGGGCTTAGGAGAGCAGGTCTCCGGAACCCTCGCCTTCGACGTCCTGCACTGGGAGAGGGCGAATAAGGTTTTTGGAAAGCGCTACGCGTGACTGCTCGCTGTGCGCCCATCACGGCTCGTCTTCCTTCACGTTTAGGCGCTGCGCGTCGTCGTCATCACCCGGTGCCACGTGTCGTTCGTGCGGTACATGCTGCGCCTCTGTCTGCTCCACAACAGCCCCCACAACAAGGCTATAGGTACGCGTACGCTATGTCTCCTATGTTTGATCGATTCATGTTAAGTACTGTCATATACATGTTTAGATCAGATTACATGATTCTGTTTACTTGTGCTATTAATGTTATGATTTATTTATGGAAGAAATTAAATCTACATATGCTTATATTTTCAACAATCCAAAAACCTTATTATAGGCACTGTAGTTTTACGATGGCTGGTTTTGCCGATGCACTGAGGCCAGATAAATTTACCGGCGTGCACTTAAAGAGATGGCAGATTAGAGTCACTCTGTGGCTGACAGCTATGAAGTGCTTCTGGGTGAGTACTGGCAAACCTGAAGGAGTTATCTCTGCTGAACAGCAGAAAGAATTTGAGGGAGCCACTACTCTCTTTGTGGGATGCATTCTTACCGTTCTTGGTGATCGTCTGGTCGAGGTGTACATGCATATGACCGACGCTAAGGAGTTATGGGATGCACTGAATACCAAATTCGGTGCTACTGATGCTAGCAACGATTTGTACGTCATGGAGCAGTTTTACGATTTCAGCATGGTTGACAACCGTTCTGTGGTCGAACAGGCTCATGAACTACAAACCATTGCTAAGGAACTCGAACTCCTTAAGTGTGCCATTCCCGATAAATTTGTGGCTGCATGTATTATTGCAAAACTACCTTCTTCATAGAGGACCTTTGGTACTGCACTCAAACACAAGAGACAGGAGTACTCCGTTGAGGGGTCAATTGCGTCTCTTGACGTTCAGGAGAAAGCTCGAGCAAAGGACGCTGCGTCAAAAGGCGATGGTGGGCAGTCTAGTGCCAATGTGGTGCAAAAGACTGCTAACAAGAACAATAAAGGAAAATTTGTCAAAGCCCAACAAAACACCAACTTCAAGAAAAGGAGGAACAACAACAAGGAGGAAGATGTCAGAACTTGCTTTGTGTGTGGCTTGCCTGGTCATCTCGCCAGGAAGTGTCCACAACGTAAGGGCATGAAGGCACCTACAGGACAGATCTCTAAGTCTGTCAATGTGACCATTGGCAATACTGAAAATGGAACCGGGTATGGTAATTCACCTACTATTCTCTCAGTTAATCAGTCTACTAATTGGTGGGTTGATATGGGGGCCAATGTTCGTGTTTATGTTGACATATCTTTGTTTTTCTCTTATCAGGTCAGCCGGGATTCCTCCGTCCTAATGGGGAACGGGTCACATGCTTCTGTTCATGGTGTTAGTACGGTAGATCTGAAGTTTACTGCGGGAAAGATCGTGTAGCTGAAGAACATGCAGCATGTCCCCACTATCGACAAGAATCTCGTTAGTGGTTCCCGTCTATGTAGAGACGGGTTTAAGTTGATATTTGAGTCTAATAAAGTAGTCGTGTCTAAACATATATATTTTATTGATAAAGGCTATAAGTACGGAGGCTTGTTCCGTTTTTCCCTTTCTGATTTCTGCAATAAGTCTGTGAACCAAATTTGTGGCAGTGTGGATAATGAGGTCAGTATCTGGCATTCACGTTTATGTCATATTAATTTTGGTTTGATGTCTCGGCTTTCCAGTTTAAATTTAATTCCAAGTTTTTCCATTGTCGAAGGTTCTAAGTACCATAGTTGTGTGCAATCCAAACAACCTCGCAAGCCCCACAAGGCTGCCGAGAAGAGAAACTTGGCACCACTAGAACTCCTACGTTCAGATCTTTGTGAAATGAATGGGGTGTTGAAGAAGGATGGAAAACGATATTTCATGACTTTAATTGATGATGCAACTTGTTGACGCCGAAAATCGCCGGGTCCTGGTTCGGCGTCTGGGTGACACGCGAAGGCCTGGGAGATTTGCTTAGCTCCAGTGCAGGTCCTAAAATATTTGAGGTTCGCGGGCGTGCCAGTCAATTTGACCCAGCAATTGACAAGGAGATGAAGAAATTAGATTACTGATCCATTCGGCCAGCAAGCCGATACGGGTTCCTTCCAGCCGATGCCGCTATGCTCGTGCCCGGGCCTCTGCCTGTACTCGCGCCCGGGTCTCGTGTTCGCGTCCGGGTCCTTGTTGGTCCTCGTGCCCGGATCGGCAGCAATTGCGCAATCGGCTATCGGCCGATACGGGCTGATATAGACTCCTCGTAGCCGATAGCCGATGGCACCTGTGTATCGGCTAGGAAACCGATAGTGCTATGAGCAAATAGACAAGATGTCAGTATAACATGTGCATCGGCTAGGAGCCGATTATCAATAGATAAGCAAAATAGTAAGCCAGCCGACTGCCGAGGAAACACATATGCATCGGCTAGAAAACCGATGATAATATAGATGACCAAAACAGTATGGATAATACAGTCGGCTTTATAAAAAGATAACCTATCGGCTAAGCACTCCGATAGAACGTCGCATATACACCGATCAGCCCGACAAGGATAAATCTATTATTATCGATCTAGTAGTTCAAACCTAACTGATGCAGCACAGATCGATAATAGTAAAGGAACCTCAACGAGCCGATAGACCTAATGCAACTGTGATGAAAATAACTTACCGGCTATACATTCCGATAAGACGCTTGCACAAAGGATATCAGCCTAACAGGAACAACTTATCGCGACAGTTTAGTAGGTCGGACCCAACCGATGCAGCACAAACTGACGATAAGCTACTCCCAGTAAGCTGATAAGATCTACGCACGCGTGATGTGATATACCTGATGGGCCTAAGAGATCGAACCGAACCGATGCAGCCGTAGACAAAGCAGATATATCGTGGTAAGCCGGCTACCATATACCGACTAGAATATCGGACCTAACCGAGGAAGTCCTAGCCGATTGGTAGCCGGGGTAACGAGACTTACCCTCTCGCAGGAGTTCGGACCTAACCAATGCAGCCCCGCTCGAGAAGCAAGAACCCGTTGGTAAAGGGTGGCGATGCGCCGAAGTTTAATTGATCGATTGATAGATGACAAGGTCCCCGGGCATACGTATATATACCCCGAGTTACAAGAGTCCTTATAGGACACGAAACAGGACTTTCCTAACTAGAAAAGGAAAACTAACAGACCTGATCGGACAAGAGATCAGGTTTCCTAAAAGATAAAACTATCTAATAGATAAGATAAATAACTGCCATAACGTGGTCTTCACGATTCCTTCCAGGCTTGGTCTCTCCCAGATGAGCTTCCATTGGCTGACATGGCTTCTTTCCTTAACCGAATATGGATATGAATCGTGCCAAATTTTGGCGTTAACACAACTAGATTCTGTTATTTATATTTATTGCAAACGAAGGATGAAGCCCTAGACTATTTTAAAATTTATAAGGCAGAAGTTGAAAACCAACTTAACAGAAAGATAAAAAGACTAAGGTCAGATCATGGCGGAGAGTTTTTCTCTAATGTTTTTGATTTATTCTGTGAGGAACATGGCATTATACATGAGCGAACGCCTCCCTATTCTCCCGAATCTAATAGGATTACCGAAAGGAAGAACCGTACACTGACTGACTTGGTGAATGCCATGTTAGACACTGCAGGATTACCTAAGGCATGGTGGGGGGAGGCTTTGTTGACCTCGAATCATGTATTAAATAGAATTCCTAACAAAAATATGGATAAAACACCATACGAGGTATGGATTGGGAGAAAACCATCACTTTCTTACTTGCGTACATGGGAGTGCTTGGCGAATGAAAATGTACCAGTAACAAAAAAACGCAAGCTAGGACCTAAGACTGTGGACTGTGTCTTTCTAGGATATGCTAATCATAGCATTGCTTATAGATTTTTAATAGTTAAATCTGAGGTACCTGACATGAATACGGGTACAATTTTAGAGTCTCGTGATGCTACGTTTTTTAGGAAACTTTCCCAATGAACGATATACATAACGCTTCGAGTCAATCTTCTTATTCAATTCCTAATTTAATCACACCACCAGGTCAAACTGAACATACACTTGAACATCTCGCTGAGGAGGATGACAATGAAGCTCCTAGAAGGAGCAAGAGACAAAGGATAGCTAAGTCCTTTGGTGACGACTTCACTGTATACCTTGTGGATGACACTCCCAAGTCAATTTCAGAAGCTTATGCATCCCCTGATGCTGACCACTGGAAGGAGGCTGTTCGTAGCGAAATGGACTCCATTATCGCTAACAGGACTTGGGAGGTGACAGAGCGACCCTATGGGTGCAAACCCGTAGGTTGCAAGTGGGTGTTCAAGAAGAAGCTTAGGCCTGACGGTACTATTGAAAAGTACAAGGCTCGGCTTGTGGCCAAGGGCTATACTCAGAAAGAAGGCGAAGATTTCTTTGACACTTACTCACCTGTTGCTAGATTGACCACAATTCGTGTACTTCTCTCCTTGGCTGCCTTACATGGTCTTCTCGTTCATCAGATGAACATTAAGACAGCTTTTCTTAATGGAGAGCTGGATGAGGAAATTTATATGGAGCAGCCTGATGGATTTATAGTAGAAGGTCAAGAAGGCAAGGTGCTAAAGTTGTTAAAATCTTTGTATGGTCTGAAACAAGCTCCTAAGCAGTGGCATGAGAAATTTGATAGAAAACTAACTTCTGCGGGATATGCAGTCAACGAGGCAGATAAGTGTGTATACTATCGCTATGGTGAGGGTGAGGGAGTTATTCTGTGTTTGTATGTTGATGACATACTAATCTTTGGGACAAACCCTGAGGTGATCAATGAGGTTAAATCATTCTTGTCTCAAAACTTTGATATGAAAGATCTGAGAGTAGCTAATGTTATGTTAAACATTAAGCTAATCAGAGGTGGTGATGGGATTACACTTCTGCAATCTCATTATGTGGAAAAAGTCTTGAGCCGCTTTGGCTATATTGATAGCAAGCCTTCTCCAACTCCTTATGATCCTAATCTTTTGCTTCAAAAAACAGAAGAATTACTAGGAATCAACTGGAGTACTCCTAGATAATTGGCTCACTCATGTATCTAGCTAGTGCAACTAGGCCAGACATCTCCTTTGCTGTGAGTAAATTGAGCCGGTTTTCCTCTAATCCGGAAGATGATCATTGGCGCGCACTTGAGCGAGTTATGCACTATCTGAAGGGTACTATGAATCTTGGACTTCACTATACTGGGTACCCGTCAGTATTGGAGGGATATAGTGATTTCAACTGGATCTCTGATATTGATGAGATCAAAGCCACTAGTGGATATGTTTTTACACTAGGTAGTGGTGCTGTTTCATGGAGATCGTGCAAATAGACCATTTCGACAAGATCAACCATGGAAGCAGAGCTTACGGCATTAGATACTGCTACTGTTGAGGCAGAATGGCTACGTGATCTATTAATGGATTTGCCTATGGTTGAAAAACTAGTGCCGGCTATCCTTATGAACTGTGACAATCAAACTGTCATTGCTAAGGTGAATAGTTATAAGGATAACATGAAATCGTCCAAGCATGTGAAGAGACGATTAAAGTCTGTCAAGAAATTGAGAAATTCCGGAATTATAAGTTTGGATTATGTCCAAACAGCAAGCAACCTAGCAGATCCCTTTACGAAGGGACTATCACGAAATGTGATAGATAATGCATCGAGGGAGATGGGAATGAGACCCATGTGAGTTACACTATGGTGGTAACCCAACCTATGTGATCGGCGATCCCGTGAATTAGGACCTGGGAAGAACAAGCCATTAGTTAACGGGAGGAGAGTACCTTTAACTGTCTCTAAGTGAAGATGCATATACTCTCACAAGCTGTAAAGCAGGATGGTTTTTGTCTTAATGTGTTTTGTTGGCTTTAAATAGCGAAGATGCTGTTCTACAGAGCATTCTTGAAAGAACACACTTATATGAGCTCGACCGTTGGTCGCGGTCTATGGAGATTTTGGGTGAATATCCTGGGAAGCTCATGAAAGACCAAGGAGTATGACTTATAAGCTCCAACCGAGGGGTAGGCTATTGATGGCCTAGTATCAGTCAAGGTTTTGAGTGAAACTTGCTTGCATAAAACTTGCAATTCAAGGCGTAATCCATTGTTCAAGTTGTGAGTAAGTGTAGCTTGGAGTTCTAGATGGATGTTCAACCTTAACTGGTCTCCATCGAAAGGCTGGTATATAAACAGTACTTTGAAGAATGGCAAATCTCTTTGGGACTTTGAGATTTGGTGGGGGATTGTTGGAATTGCTAAATGGGCTAAGGCCCATGTGGAGAATAATTCCTAGAAAAATCTCAAAAGCCCACCTCATGGGGAGTGGCATGGGAAGTTTAGTACACCTTGCTAGTTCTAGGAGAGGGAGACCTCCTTATAAGAGTGAGCTCTCTCCTAGCCACTTGAGACATGCATAGTGGAGAGAACTGGAGGAACACGCGCGCGTTCGCTCGCCAGGCCAAGCTAGGCAGCGCGCGTACGCAACATGCGCGTGAATGGTCCGTCAAAACTGGCTTCTCATGCTTGCGCAGATGCAGCTTCTTTTTGCAGTTTTTGTTTTGCTACAAATTAGAGTCCGGATAGGATACGCACAGCCTATCCGGTTCAGTTACGAGATAGAGATCGTGCAGGCGTCCTGATCACGCGTCCTAATATCTCTATAAATACCGAGCTTCCTTCTCCACGCAATATATACGAAAACAGTCTAGGGCTTGCCATCTCTTCGGTTCTAAGCCGTTGTTCGTCGTCTACTCCGTCTCAATCGTCGGCGTGCACCGGCAGATTGGGAGAGCAGGTCTTCGGAACCCTCGTCTTCGACGTCCTGCACTGGGAGAGGGCGAATAAGGTTTTTGGGAAGCGCTACGCGCGACTGCTCGCTGTGCGCCCATCACAGCTCGTCTTCCTTCACGTTCGGGCGCTGTGCGTCGTCGTCATCACCCGGTGCCGCGTGTCGTTCGTGCGGTATGTGCTGCACCTGTGTCTGCTCCACAACAGCCCTCACAACAGGGCTGTACGTACGCGTACGCTATGTCTCCTATGTTTGATCTATTCATGTTAAGTACTGTCATATACATGTTTAGATCAGATTACATGATTCTGTTTACTTGTGCTATTAATGTCATGATTTATTTATGGAATAAATTAAATCTACATGTGCTTATATTTTCAACATAACTAGCTAGCAGTGACACCCAGAGACGTGTCGATATAGGGGAAGATACTGCCGAACGATCACGAAAGAGAGATCCCGTTAGGATGAGCATGCACCGATTGTTTTAGACTCGGTGGACCAGCTAGAATATCATCTAGCACCATATAGATAAGAGACGACTAGCAATATATTTATAGGAACACCGTTAGGATGAAACAGATATAGGATACAAAAAGAAAGATAATGGCAGAGGTAGTAGATTGATTTTGTCGATTGGTTATTGGTAGTTTCCATCAGCCTTGGCCCCCTATATTTATAGGAAGAGTGGTCTTATGTAAACAGGGGCTTCTCTATGTCCAGTTAGGCTTAGAAAAGCATTAGGACTTGGAAACCTAGTCTTTAAGCAAGAAAACACGAGAAGAGCCAAATTAGACTCTGACTAGCAGTCTACCGATCAGACCGCCTAGACAACTATAGTCGGATCCCGGTTCATTGTCCGGTCTGACCGCCTAAACACATGTGGCCAGACCGGCCTTTGCATAAAGTCTTTGTCCGTCTCCTAAATATAGCCTAAATTTGATCTACTGCCAAATTTGGCTATGAACACATGCCTCTTTGCCTTTTTGGCAAACTTATGAGCCAAAAAGCACTAAGCACGGGGTGAAGTAGGGGCGATATCCATCAATACATGCCATATACATCTCTAAGGCTATATGTTTAGTGGTGATGTAAGAATTTGGTCTCCACTTGTTTCACCACCTTCTTGCGTTGATTCTTTTTTGATACATTTTTTTGTCATGACCGGCTATGAGATGAACACGATTGATTATTCAAAATTGGTCACTATAGGGATACCCAGATGGGTAATAATATTGCATATAAGTAAGCAGCATCCACATACCATTGAACCCCCATGGCCCATACCTAGGATATAGCTATAAAGAAGGGGAAGGATAATACCAAAGTTCGCTCCTCTCTTGTCTCCCACCTTGGTTGGTAGGAGACCTCTCTCTTTTGCCACTTCTCATTTTTTGGGATCTTAGGCTTGCCCTCTTACACCTCCAAGCATCGATGCCTTCAATGTGGTCTTCTCCTTACCATCAGGGATTTTTTTTCTCTTGCAATTCAATGGTGTGTATAGGAAAGTAGCTCATCTACAAAATATCAATCTTGTATGCTCGTTGCTTTAATTCCTTTGGTGGTAGTATTTGACATGGCCTTGCAACAAGTTGATTTGTTTTTTTTCCAATAAATAGTCGAAGATCCTATCGCATTTGGCCACATAAAATATGAATTTTATTTTCTCATGCCAATTTGTATGGCCAACTGGCTTAAGAGCGGACCAAATGAATGGTTTAGACTTAAAGGTCCATGCCCATTCGGTGTATACACATTAATCGTCTCATCGTCCAAAGAATCAATCTCATGATCAACTATATTAACATATGGACGATCAAAATTAACCATTTGAGAGACCTTGGCTTCTCTAGCCTGGCTCTCTTGAGCCAGAGTTTTTTGAAATAACTGCCTTACATCTAGGAAACTATAACCATATTGTTTTTCTTTCAAGTATTCAAGAAAACAAGAATAAGCAAAGCCAGCCAAGTCATTATCTAAAAGTGTCAAGCTAAACATCAGTTTCTTATATCTCCAATTCTAATACATTCAGAGACTGGCTCATTATGCTTTTGTTTAACTGATGTCAAGTGTGACAAATTTAACTCGGTCTCAACAGTAAAGAAATAATCATGAAACTTTTGTTCTAATTGAGCCAATCATGAATAGAATTTAGTGCAAGTGAAATAAACCAAGTAAATGAAGCACAAAACAGACAATGGAAAAGGGCTAAGTTTTAAAATACTATTAGCACTAGCTTCTCCACATTGCACAATGAATTGGCTGGTATGCTTTCAAATAGATCAGCCATCTTCTCTAGTGAATTTGACTAAGTCAGGTACTCTAAACCCTTGAGTATATGGAACATTATCATGCCTATCAGGATATGATTTCTGATATGTACGCTTCTTAACCCTAGTATCTACGCTGAAGGCATTTTAAAAGCTTCGGCAATCTCATCCTCAAAGCTTTTGGGTTTTGGACGTGTACCATTGATTATAAGATTCAACAATATTCCATGTTGGTAAGTCGAATTCTAGAGTGGATCAATACGAGGATTAGGGGCAATAGTACTACAAGGCATTAAAACATATTTTGTTACATATATGTTGGCCGTAGGATAGCAAGGAACGACAAATGTAAAAGCCGATCCCAAAAGACTTGTCAACTCTGGTCTAATCGGAGGTGCCCCCGGTCGGACTAGTAGTTACTTCCAATTTGATCGACAATGTTACAATCGGTCTGACCGGTCACCACTTCTAGTCTGACCGGCATAAGGTGCCGCAAGGGTGAACCTAGGATCTGCTATGCCAAGAGAATTATAGGTATTTTTCATCGGCCAATTTTGTTGTATAGGTATTTTTTTGGTATATTAAAATCCTATGAAATATTATGCATATGATCGCTATTATACGAAGTTGATTCACCACCTAGCAATCGGGTATTTAACTAATTCTCTAGTTCATTCATGCGAGCATTAGGGTTTTCTCAAAAGTGGTCCTAAAGGATGTAAACCGATTATTTAAATTAGCAATAGCAACACCATCTACTATTTGAGCAACTTCAGATGCAAGAACGGGGGCTCCCTCGCTAGTGAGTCATCAAGCTTTGTTGGCCCTGTCGAGCTTGCCTAGCTGCAGCCTCAATTGGCTCCCACGCCGGTGGCCTTGTTGAGCTCCGTCGCAGCCGCTAGTCCCATCGATCCCTTGCCCCGCCATGCTTCTGCATCAGTGTCCTCATTGGGCTCCCTCGCCGGCAAGTCATCGAGCTCTGCTGACCCAGTCGAGCTCACACCCAGTTGCAGCCTCATTGGGCTCCTATGCCGGTGGCCTTGTCGAGCTGCATCGCTGCTGCTGGCCCGTTGAGCTCGTGCCTCGTTGTAGCCTCATCGAGCTCGTGCCCCATTGAAGCCTCATCGGGCTCCCGCGCTAACGGCCGCACCAAACTCGCACCCCACAGCAGCCTCGTTGATTTCTGGCGTCGGGGGCCCTGTGGAGCTTTCACACTGGCGACCTTGTTCCCCTTGTCCTCCTGTGTCTCTCCAAGGGGAGAAATCTTAGCCGGAGAAGAGATGGGGAAAGGGAAGAGATAAAGGGTAATATGGCCATTTCCACACTCAAATAGTGACCTTGACATATATTTTGACGGTAGTGGCATTACGTGAAAGATACACATACACATACTACACAAACATACCCATGAGTACGTCCCTTATGATCAAAGTGTTTGAGACCAACTACAAATTTATATTGAAAGTGCATCCGTGTGTGCGTAACATTTATGGACACACTAGGATCTGAATCCTTATGAGTAAAGTCATGTACCCATGACGACACCATCACACCTTTAGTGCTTTCCCTTTCTACTGTTCAATAGTGTGTAGCAAATCACAATTAAGAAACAACAATTAATATTTAGATGTCATCAATATTTTTCTCTCATACTGCCAACATATTTTAACTTAGGTCATATACAATGGTTGTTAATAGAGGGCTCCTAGTCTTGCTAATTAGGAATATTTGCTAACATGGAAGAGAGGAGAGATAAACATCGGTACTATAGTTAACAACGACTCAACAACAACTCTTAGCCTATATAAAATGAAAACTTTGCTGCAAGAGGGTAGGAAAAGGAAAGAATACTAATAAAAATATTATTTAGATTAATAGTTAGAGTCTTTGATGTCTCAATCATTTGAAGATATAGTCTATAAATAAACGTGTGTTGTTTAAGAGCCTATCTTCCGATCTACCTTTGAGCATGCTCTTAGTTGTTTGGATCCCACTTTTTTTTTTGTGTGCGTGTGGGTGGGGTGGGGGCCATTTTCCTTAATCAAGTTTTAGTTAAATCTTTGTTTGGTTAACATATCAAAATGGGAATAATAAAAACAAGTTTCAGGAAGCCGAAAACTCCACAATATACCAAAAACCACTACGCAGCATTTTTATTACAGTATTTTTTTGCTGTTCTCGATTTATTTGCTCAACTTGTCATTATTCTTCCAGGTTGCATGCTTCAGTGATAGGACCACCTCATTTTGTTCTTTTCTCAGCCAAAGAAGATAATTGTTATATCCAATTATAACAGAACAATAACATAAAGTGGTTTTCATAAAAATTACAATAAAATTTGTTTTCTTAAAAAACCAGTTTTATTCACATTAACCAAACAACCACCTTGTGGATAAGAGTGCAATAATTAAAGATTCAAACAAGTTCTATTATTAAAACTAGTAACCGTGCACGTGCGATGCACGTTGATATGAAATTTATCTGTTCAATCCTATTAATAGCTAAAAAAATAAATTCATTCTAAACCACTGATGCTAACATGAAACATAATTGACAAATGAGGGTCTTCTTCAGTGACAAATAAGCAAAAGCCATCCTTGGTCCCTTTTGTTTCCACTGTCATTTCAAAATAAAAATAAAATACTAAGCTTCACTTCTCACTTCATTTAAAAATAATTTTTTAAGTACCATCACAAATTAATTTTTTGCAACTATTCCGTCTAAAATGAGCACCAATAGAACCATCCTCTCGTCATAACAATCTGCAACCAACAGATAAAACAATAATCCAGTTAGTTCTGTCCATACAATATAAGAAAAAAAGAATGAATTATCACTTTTTAGTGCCAAAGTTTTACTTTGGACCACCCTTTAACTAATCTTTTTACTTTGGACTAGGTATTTTGTCTTTGTTACAATTTGAACCACCTCTAATTGTTTTTTAAGCACATCAATAACCTCGAATACATTGGCTCCAGCACTTCGATGAACTCCTCCATCTACATGCAGGCCATATCTTTACCGGAGGAGAGGATAGATATGGCTAGAGAAGGTACTCGGTGTGGTCCAATGTGAAACAAATGTAAAAGCCAGTTCAAAGTCAAAAGAATAGACAAGGATGGTATAAAGTGAAACTTAGACAATAAAAAGTGGTTCAAAGTACAATTCACTTAAAAAATAATTGAGTCGTGAAAATATGTTCTTATACTTTGACTACTATTTAAACAACACCATGAGGTAACCACAACTAATATAGCTATGATTGTTGTTCAAATGTAGAGGGCAGCGCGCGTCGATGTTTCCTAGTGGCACAAGGTTCCAATGGCTAATAGTGTCAAGACACAAGTTTGATTCTAAAATCGAAGGAACATAACCTTTTGAGTAAATTGCACTTTGACTGGATAAAATGCATTGTCTTTCGATTTGCATCAGGTTTAACACATAGTTTCACTTTACACTAGGTTGTACTAAATAAGTTTCACTTAATACTAGAATATATCATCAAACCTATGAAAAATTCATGAAATTTCATAAGATCTGAATTAAACATTGTGAAACATGATACAAATTCAAGAATTTTCATAAGTTTTACTCATATTTTACAATATTTCTTTTCAATTATATGACGCAATCTAATACAAAGTGAAACTTATTTTGATATACACTGGTGTAAAGTGAAAATATGTGCTAAAGCCAGTGTAAAGTGAAAGAACGTATTCCCATGATGCAAAGTATAATTTGCTCTAACCTTTTTCTTGCGTAATCGACCCCAATTTTTCAGTATTAGCATTGATCCCAATTGGCATTTGGGAGCAGTACGTAGACACAACTGGAGTATATATATATGCCAGGCAGTTATTGCAACGGACATCCTGACACCTGACTAGTTACAGACCACATGAGAGAAGATAATGCTTCAAGTTTTCTCTACTTTTCGTGCATGCCTACTTTGGTGCACATGCATATTCTAAAAAAAATATGAAGCACATACTTTTGTATAGGCAAATTAATTTGATGGGTTATATTTATCAATTCTCGCTGTGAGGCTAGTAATAACTATATATAGCAATAAAAGCTAGCTAGCTAGGTGCTTTGCTTGCTACCAATGGTTAATTGCAACATATGTAGTCGCTTAGCTTGCAGGCCTGAAAAATGAGCCTCGAGCACAAGAAGATGATCAATCTCGTGCAGCTGCTGCCGCTCGTCCTCGTCGTCGCATTGGCGGGGCCTGCAGCTGATCACCCGGCCGCTGCGAGCCCCCCACCGGATCCCGTGCAGTGCTCGTCTGGCGGCGGCACGGCCGCGGACTGCACCGTGTCGAGCGCGTACGGCGTCTTCCCGGACCGGTCGACGTGCCGCGCGGCCGCCGCGGTGTACCCTTCCTCGGAGGAGGAGCTGGTCCGGGCCGTAGCCAACGCGACGGCGTCCGGAACCAAGATGAAGGTGGCCACCATGTACTCCCACAGCATCCCGCAGCTGGCCTGCCCGGGCGCCGGCGACGGCGAGGGCCTCGTCATCAGCACAAGGCGGCTCAACCGCGTGGTGGCCGTCGACGCCGGCAGGATGGAGGTGACGGTGGAGAGCGGCATCTCGCTGCGGGAGCTCATTGCCGAGGCGGCCAAGGCCGGGCTGGCGCTGCCGTACGCGCCCTACTGGTGGGGGCTCACGGTGGGCGGCATGCTCGGCACCGGCGCGCACGGCAGCTCGCTGTGGGGGAAAGGCAGCGCTGTGCACGAGTACGTCGTCGGGATGCGCATCGTCACGCCGGCGCCCGCCGCCGAGGGGTACGCCAAGGTGCGGGTGCTCACCGCGGCCGACCCGGAGCTTGACGCCGCCAAGGTATCCCTTGGCGTCCTAGGAGTAATCTCTCAGGTAAGTCATTGTCCATGATCGGTAGTACGCTTCATGCATGCGTACGTCTACGTTAGGTAGCTAGCTAGTGAAACATTTTACTGTATTAGCTGTAAAATTGCTTCTTGAGTTTTCCTCCTGACATTGTGGATTACTATATACATGGACTTCAGAGTTTTGAAATTATATTTATTCTGTTTTTTTTTTTTGAAGTGTTCTTCACCACAACAATCACAACCACCTATCGTGACTAAAGACCGACATCTTCGTTTTAGTTTATGTGTCAGCCATTCTATAGAAATGCGTTGCTCATTGGTATGATTTTTTTTTTCAGAATCCTTGATAATAATACGCAGTATTAATTTGTGGGACATCGGTGATTGGTGATAACGATGTCACAAGAAACTAGTATAAATTAGCACTAAAAAGGTGTAGTTCTTGGGAAAGTATTCTAAACTCTCGAGGGGCCATCCCCTTGTCTCTTGTTATATAAATGGTTATCCAAAATATAAAAAAAACTTAGCAAGATGCATTAATATGTGATATATTACTTTACAAACATACAAGTTTAAATATAACTTTTTTAAGTTATAACGAAGAAAACAAATATAACCATAAATATACGCATACTAGTCAAAGTTTAATTTATTTTTTTATAACTTATATAAGTCATGTTTGAACTTGTATGATTGTGGGGTGATATAACACATATTAATTTAACTTGCTAATCTTTTTATAACTATTTAGATAACATACAAGAGTGAAAGTTTATATCCATTCCCGGTAGTACTTACAGTACTCTCTAAAGGACCATATAAGCGCTCCAGTTGGTATAGAGGCCGTTTCCTATTTTGACCGATCGACAATGCTGTAATAGTTTGGTTTGTTGATATAATAATAGTTTAGTTTGTTGGTACAATTACAATTAATGGCACTCACACAAGGATAGTCACATTTACTATTGTTTGATTTTCTGGTCTTAACATTTTCCCCCTTTATGTCCACCAGAAAAAAATATTTCATAGGCCAACCCGCGCGGTCATCTACTATTGTTTCATTCAGTTAACATAGCTGGAGATGTGTTAGCAAACACTCTTTTTTAGGTGAAACTTGAGATCTAAACAGTTGATCCATCAGAGTGACAGAGTCACTGCTATACAGTGTGACTGATAGCCCATTTCTTATATCAAGTACCATTACAAATTTATTACAGCGCTTTTTAATGAGTACGTGGTCGATCCGCCGGGTTTGTGATACTTAGAGTACAAAACATGATACTTGGAGTACAAAAGAACCAGCTTGAGTGTAACAATCACAATCTTTGCCACTTTAGTTCTTCTGGAGTTATTTGGGCTACAAAGAATTTATTCTCATTTCGTTCCATGCGCTGCATCTTGATGCATCGTGTACTTTTAATAATTATAAATTGGCGTTTTCACTTCCTCTCACTTTTTCTTTAAGATCCGGCAAGGCCAAAATGAGGGACAGAGTAAATAGTGAATTTTTATTTAAAAAGGGTAAATTTTGAAAAAAAAAATTCTATCATGCTGGAGGCTAGGCTGAGCCGCTGAGTACAAGAACCCCAAAAGGAAAAGATGATTTTTTTTGATACACTTAAAACAAATTTGATTTTGAAACCTTATCCATTGAACAAACGAAGTTTTATGCCCAGCGGTGGGATTAGTGCAGGTGACTCTGGCGCTGCAACCTCTGTTCAAGCGTTCGGTGACGTTCATGGAGCGCGAGGACGACGACCTCGCGGAGCAGGTGACCAAGTTTGGCTACCAGCACGAGTTTGCCGACATCGCCTGGTACCCGGGGCTGGGGCGAGCCGTATACCGCGTCGACGACCGGCTGCCGATGAACGCCTCCGGCGAGGGCGTCCTCGACTTCATCGGCTTCCGCGCCACCCCGAGGCTTCTGATCCGGGCGAACCGGCTCGCGGAGGAACTGTTCGAGCGTGCCGGCAACGGCAGCGGCAAGTGCGTGACGTCGCGGGTGACCCACGCGGCGCTCTCGTCGGCGGGGTACGGGCTGATGCGGCGGAGCGGCGGGCTGTTCACCGGGTACCCGGTGGTGGGCCCGCAGCACCGGATGCAGGCGTCCGGCGGCTGCGTCACCGGGCCGGAGGACGCGCTCCTGACGGCGTGCCCGTGGGACCCCCGGGTGAGGGGCTCCAGCTTCTTCCACCAGACGACGTTCAGCCTGCCGGTGAGCCGCGCCGGGGCGTTCGTCGAGGAGGTCGGGCGGCTCCGAGACCTGAACCCCAAGGCGCTCTGCGGCGTGGAGCTCTACGACGGCATCCTGATGCGCTACGTGAAGGCGTCGACGGCGCACCTGGGGAAGCCGGCCGACATGGTGGACTTCGACATGACCTACTACCGCAGCCGCGACCCCGGCAGGGCGCGGCTGTTCGAGGATGTCCTGGAGGAGATCGAGCAGATGGGGGTGTTCAAGTACGGCGGCCTGCCGCACTGGGGCAAGAACCGCAACCTCGCCTTCGTCGGCGCCGCCCGCAAGTACCGGCGCATCGGCCAGTTCCTCCGCATCAAGGACGCCTACGACTCCGCCGGCCTCTTCTCCAGCGACTGGAGCGACATGATGCTCGGCATCGGCGGCCGCTCGCTGACGAGGGACGCGCCGGGGTGCGCGCTGGAGGGGATGTGCGTGTGCTCGCAGGACGCGCACTGCGCGCCCGAGCAGGGCTACGTGTGTCGGCCTGGCAAGGTGTACAAGGATGCCAGGGTCTGCACCAAGGTGTAGTCCATGGAGTTTGATCACGTTGGTCGTTGGAGCGCACGGTTCAGTCGATTCTTATGGCAATTAGTTACCGATAAATTAGACACGACTAAGCATTCGACAGTAAACAACTGAAAATACAAAGGGTGAATCTGATGTGTTGGCAAATCACAATTCAAGTCAACCCAATTTGCTCTGGTGCAGAGATAGATTTGCAGGTGTTCAGTCTACTACACCTGTTAGATTTGCAGGCGTTCAGTGTACTACACTCGATGACCTGAACCATGTGTACCTCATGTTTTCAGCTGCTTGTTGATATCTACTCCTAGATGCTTTAATATATGCCTTATTGGCCTAGTTCCATACGTAATGTGATCAGCAGTTGTTGTACAGAATCAGAGTTTACTGAATTAAAGAGCTGGGGAAAGAGGAAGCTGCAGTAGCTGAGTGCATCAATCCTCTAAATGCACTAAACATGTCAAGACCACACGAGGATGAGAAAGTCTCGCAGCAATAGATATGTAAAACAAGTGTAGTTATCTGTTAAATTATGTGGTAATGCTACTATTGCACAAGGAGTAACAATCTTCAGGAAAACTACAGCTCATGAGTGTGGGCGCACACTTAACATCTGTCCGTGGTTCAAACTATGAGTTTCGTTACTACATTCTCTAATGTGAATCTTGATTTGTCATTGCTCATTATGCTACTTGTGTTCAGTAGTTATTTTATGAAGCTGGAATTGGTAATGTAAATAACTGATCTAATTATTCAGTGCATAGAGGATCTGATTCTCCCCCTTTTTTTAATACAATAATTAATATTCCGTAAATTGAATATCTGGTAGTAAATCTTAAGCTCGATTTATAAAAGTATGATGGACGCTATCCACAAGAGTGTCCAGATGTGAACGCTATGGCATGCGACGTCCAGACTTGGTTGCGGCACTACTGCCCGTTCTGGTTTGTTCGGCAACAAGTAAACGAGAAAAAAGGACGAAAAATATGAAAAGAGAAATCAATCAATTATGCCTGCAAGCGTTGTTTTTACCCTGCCCACCCATCGGCGGATCGGCCATTGTAGCCCTCCTCCATGCGTGGCAGCGCGGGGAGGCGCAGCTTACCCATTGGCCGCAGTGGCTCTCTTCCTCCTAGCGGGGGAGGGCTCCCCCGCCCGTCGGCCACCGCTGCCCTCCTCCTTCATGCCGGGAGTCCGCTAATACCGTTCTCGGTCTTTTGTGCCACCATGTTTTGCTGAAACCGTAAACGCCCTTCTCGAGTCCTACATGGCTGTTGAACTCCGCATGGCTGGCGCTGCTCGTTCTAGGGTTCTGCTTGTGCCGCACATAGCCCTCATCTTGGATCCTCCGGTACATACATTTCCCAGTAAGTGTTCATTTTTTATTGTATGTTGATTAATTCTAAGTTGCCTGTTGCTAAAGAATCATTGAATTGGAACTAAATTCGAAGGATACACATTTGTTTGCCTGCCACTTAGAAATGGAATAACGGATAGCATTCAAATGGAAGGAAGCAAGGTTGATTATGTCGATATAGATCTGGAACATTTGCGAATTGTAATCATGGGTTGAACTGAGACAACTCGGGGAGGGGGACGCACAGTAGAAACTTTTCAATTTCAATTGGTTTGAATAAAAAACTATTTCTAATGGAACAAGACTGTAATCCAATATTGGAATAATTTAATTCTATGGAGCCAAGCAGGGCGTAATTGTATCTGGAGAGATTGGTGTCATGCTGATGTGGTAAACTGAGGAGTATTTCGCCAAGTTGAGGATCTTCTAACAAATCAAATTATGAATTTCCCTCATGGACGAAACATTTTTATTGCAGCTATCAAATATGTGAGAAATTCTGTTAGGCACAGAAAGTGCTTTCCAACTCAATTGCTTTATTGCTTACCTATGTTCCTGTAAAACATAGCCGTTTGTTGGGGGAGCAGCTATGCTTGAGTTTTATAGATAATTGAGCTTTGCGTTGAGGACCAATCTGGAACTGTTGTGGACGTTAATTTGTTGCTATGGCAGTTGTGATCGTTTTCCCCTTGCCACTTGGTTTTTTTTCTTCAATACGTAAGAGAAGTGCGTATCATTTTAAGAGAGAGGAAACAGACAGGGAGGAGGGAGAGGGGGGTAGAAAGCCCTCCCTCACCCTATATACATACATACAGGTATTATGATACAAGAAAAAGACAGCCAAAGCAACCTATTCCAAGGGGGACTAGCGACCTATTAAGGAACTCCCTGAGTTTCAAAGCTTCAGCCATGCACCAAAGGGCACATTCATTAGCCACCATTTGGATCACCAACAATACACTAGGATACCTTGCTACTTGGTTGTCTAAGAGCATCTCTAGCAATAGATCTCATTTTAGATCTCTAGCAATAGATCTTATTTTAGAGCCCCCAAAGATTAAAGGTGGCTGTCTCTATTTTCTTTGAACCCTAAAAATGTCCCAAACTCCAGCAACATCCTCTATTTCTCAGCCTCATTTTTTTTCTATTGTATTTCACCATACACTATATGTACATGTCTAGTTTGACACTATTTTAACATATAAATATTTATAACGCATAAAATTCATCCATATACAATTAAATTATTTAAAACACCACAATTCAAATATAAGTATTGCTAGCAACAATACTCATATATATAAAAAAGATAAATAATAGGTGGCAGTAGCAGTACTCATATAAAAGAAAATAACACATAGCTAGCAGCAGCAGTATGGCGGAGGGCGGAGCGCAGCGGGGCGGCGCCTGACCGACGCGTCGGCCGGCAGATGGCGGAGCGCGGCAGGCCCACTTGGCCAGGCGACCGCGCCAAGGCGGCGCCTGGCCAGGCTGCGGCTGGCCGAGCATGGAGGGGGCGGCAGCCGATTGATGTGACGGCGCATGAAAGTGGGTGAGAAATTGTCGTAGGCACAAAAAAAATATTGATAGGGGCTGTAGTATAGAGCCCCTAGGAGTGGAAGCTTAAAGGAAAGATTTGAAAACCTCCACATTTTGAGGTCCTAGTAGGATCCCTACTGGACCTGATTTTTTTACCTCAACATCCAAAAACCGTTTAAGGGCTGTGTTTAGAGTTTCAGCACTGAAGATGCTCTTATCCGATTAGCTGAAGGAAGGTGAAGAGTGAGTATTATTGAAGTAGTTTCCTCTTTCCTCTATCTTGGGCTAAGCAGAGCTCAGCACATGAATTTTCTATTCCACATAATACAGCTTTGCAATTTACTCAGAATTATATATATACATTTTGTGTGCTCAATACTGTACAAATATGCAAAATAAAAGTTTTGCTTGTTAATTACCTGTCTATATCCCTGTAAATAAATACTTATCTACTCTGATACTACACAGGTAATGTGCCATTGTGTTTTGAATGCGTTATCTGTCATCCGTGCTCTTGTGGAGGTGGCATATTTCTGCATAACAAGTTCAATGAAAAAATGCAATTGCCTAGCAGCCTGGAGAGTGTTGTTTTCCTACAATCTGGGATTATTTGAAGACAATTTGTAAACTTTGTATCATTTGCTGACTTACCCGCATGTTCTTTTGTAGTATGATCATGATCTGATTGGTATATTCTCAGGAAAACACGTAATACATTATGTTTCCAGAATAAATTTCCTGACCAATCCTTCTATGAGATGTCCAACATATGCTATTCTTGTGGCTTTATTGCAGAAAGAACAGCGAGGAGATCTGCTATAGGGGGCTAACAGACTCACGATAATGGCATTGGACTTGGATGTGTGCAGCTCTTCACATGGAAAGGAAAGAACATCTGTAGTTCGTGTTTTTTAAACCTCAGATGGTGGGTATAGAAAAGCTGAAGCGCAGATAGTAGAATGTGCTGTTCATGTTGCTGGGAGGAAAGAACATATGCTAAATGGGTGTTTTGACTATGACCAAATAATTCTAAAGCTTAATGCCTCCTTTTTTATGTTTATGTGATGTAAAGATGTGATAATATAATTACATATAGCCAGGGTTTGCTTCTTCCCCGGAAAAAAAAAACTCGTGGGCAGTTCTTCTCACCCAACCGGGGCCAACCATACCGTCGTCCAAATTTTTGCATCCAGGATCCTTCATCGCTTCCGCCAGATTCTGTTTGACACAAGGCCGGTCGATCGAGTTTTCGACTTCCACGAATCCATGGCTTAATGGTTAGGTACGGTATGCGGCAGGGCACCACGCTGGACGCTGTTGCCAAGAGCGTCCGTAAGTGGACGCTGTCCACAACAACGCCCACAACTGGAGGCTCTTCACAAGAGCGACCTTCCTATTTCCCTAATTTCTAACCTATATTTACTACTAATTTAATTTTAGGGTTATTAAATATTATAAATAAAAAACCAGTGATTCTCCATACTCCAGGTTATTGTTAGGTGATATAAATAAGCCTACAGTACCTAGGAATCTTTGTCATTAACTGATCTAATTATTTCAGGTTATTCTCGTGTTGCTGAAGTTCTTTTGTCATTAACATTGATATGCTCATATATCAGAAATGTATGTGTGCTTAATTGCAAATTTTTGTGTGTACGAGATTAGAATAACTTCAAAATAACTGACATAATTTTTTATTTTTCCTGATCAGAAAAGTACATGAAAAAGAAAGGAGGTAGAAAAATTTTTGGATTTATTTAAGTTCTTTTGTTGATGCATGTACAATTTCAAGAGAACAGGACTCATCCTTTATTTCATAGTGTGGAATGCCAAGAATTTCTTTAGTACCATCAGTTTTATATTTGCCTCAATTGTCATTATTATAAATTATGTTATTATCTAAGATACTAATATATTGTTCTGGACAAATAACATTTCGTCATAATGTATTTTTGTACAAAGAGAATATATACAGTAGAAAAGGCAGATATGCTCCTACGGAAAGATGCACACTTTATCTATACCCTTAAGTTTGCATCAGGATGTGTTCCACGTTTTATTAATATTTTAAAAACATGTAAAACACATACTTATAGTGGCACCCAATTCATTTTTTTTAATTCAACCACAACACATGGGCATTCAACTTGTAATTTCTTGTATGCTACTGAGAAATTGCAAAATTCCTCATTGTCTCATTGTCCCAATGACAAGTGAGTGAGTTCAGGACCTCATTGTCTCCTTGAATTATTGAAATAGTGAGAGGAATATAAGTGGTGATGAAAACTTCTAGTGGAAGAGAATAAAATTCCCCAAAATACCAAGAGAGAATTACTATCGAAGCTTACTTGAGCCAAAAGATCCACTCAAGATTTCGAGTGTTGTATTACATATCTTTATGGCCTTTCATGTAAGAAATCATAGAGGTAGCAGATTCTTATGGCATGGCATTTATCTATGGGCACAAAAATTTGATTCATCTTGCTTGCACTAGTTCAAAAATAGTTGTTCATGTACATTGGGAGATTTTTCAAAGATAACTACAAGATGTTTGCCTGACTTAGATGCTCCTTTCCTATTCATTAGCTGCATCAATGAACTACAAGGAAGATTCAAATGTACAAACCATCTGCAACTCATAGCATGCATTTCCACTGAAGGAGAATGAAATCTATACTAATGATAGATGCACAAATAGACATCAAGTTCAAGCCTCTGAAATACTTTCATAAAACTCAAACAAAAGCCCTCTTGCCAAACTTTGTGATGGAAAAACATTTACCTCAGAATAATCTAGGTGAAGACTTCATAAAACTTCTCAACCACGAGCAATCCTGAGTCAATTGATTCAAGTGGGTCCTTCCGGAGCCGATGCCTCAAGCAGTTGGGGATAACAGTGGCAATGTCCTCCACGGTGACAGTGTCCCTGCCTTTGAGCGCTGCCAACGCCTTGGCAGCCCTGTTAGTCACAATGTCCCCTCTTAATCCATCAACGTTCAACTCCGCACACACCTTAGAAATCTTAACACGAAGATCATGGTCAATCTGCACAGCACCAAGGTTACTCCGAGCGGATGAAATCTGCTGCTGGAGCTTCTCTTGTTCCTCCATGTAAGACTCACGGAACACCTTTGGATCCCTGTCGAACCGAGCCCTCTCTTCAACAATTTTCACCCTCAGCTCAGCATCCCTGACAGTACCAACCTGTGCGTGCATTCCAAACCGGTCAAGCAGCTGCGGCCGGAGCTCCCCTTCCTCAGGGTTACCAGAGCCAATGAGGATGAACCGAGCAGGGTGAGAGATGGAGATACCCTCTCTCTCCACCGTGTTCCACCCTGATGCAGCAGAATCCAGAAGAACATCTACAAGATGGTCATCCAACAAATTGACCTCATCCACATACAGAATTCCCCTGTTGGCCTTGGCAAGCAAACCGGGCTCAAACGCCTTGACACCATCAGTGAGCGCTTTCTCAATATCGATTGTGCCACACACTCTGTCCTCGGTGGCACCGAGGGGAAGGTCTACCATGGTGATCTTGGCCGTGACGACAGGAAGTTTCTCACCCTCCAGCACGCGTTCCCGAACCTCAGGGCCCATGACCTCGGGATCATCAGGGTCGGAGTTGAAAGGGTCACCAACAACAACACGGATATCCGGGAGCAGGTCGACAAGCGAGCGGACGGTGGTGGACTTGCCGGTCCCGCGGTCTCCCATTATCATAACCCCGCCGATCTTGGGGTCGATGACGTTGAGCAGCAGGCACAGCTTCATCTCGTCTTGCCCGACGATCGCCGCGAACGGGTACACCGGCCTCTGGCTCTCCTTCGCGCCCGCCGCCTTCGCCTCCTATGCACATTACACCGAGAAGCTGGACATGAGCAAAACAACCCATCCAAGTCACACGGATTCGAGGGCCAATTGGGTTACCTGCTCGGTGGCGGAGGGGGCGGCTACATTGCAGACGGTGAAGCGGCCGCGGCGGAATCCTCTCCTGGACGGAATACGGGCTGCGCAGCAGAAGGCTCTCGAGGGTGAATTTGCCAAGGTTGTGAGGGGATTCGAATGCCGTGCTTCCGAAAACGAAGAAGGGGAGAGGGGATAAGATGTAACCTGAGACGGCGGTGAGGGAGAGAGGACGGGAAGTGGAGGCGGAGAAGAGGGCCGGCGACGCGGCGGGCGCGGTGGCGGGGGAGAAGGGGGAAGCCATGGTGGGTGCGAGACGCGGAGGGAGAATGGAAGGTGAGTGGTTTTGAGGGGATAAGAGAGGGGATTGGGAGAGATTTCGTTGGGATAGACCGACCGCCGACGAGAGAGACGCGTGAAATCCCAAGCTGCGATTGGAGACTGGATTTGGACTGAACAACAGCACATTACACGACTGGACTGGACTGGACTTCCGAAAGCCCGTTTGCCGCCCGGACAACTTCTCAAGAGCCCCATTTTTACTTATATCTGAAAACAATAAACTTTACGAAAATTTCGTAGTGCAGCAAGAATTTTCCCCATACCACAAGTTAATAAGAATTTATCTGAAGTTATACCGTTTCCTAGGATCTTATGAGATGTCCTTTAAAAAAAGTTCCGAAGAACTTAATCCCTAAAACATTTTTTGGGCTACGTCATTATACTCTACAAATCAGTTAAAAAAAGGGTTAACTCACTGTCTATTAGACTATTGCTTTGTTTTTGGATCATGCATGCCCATATTCGCGAGAAGAAGCCAGCAATGACATCCGTCCTAGTAACAAACAGCGCCCACGTGGCATGCATTTATTGAGATTTACAGCCTTACAGCGAAACGAGTGACTCGTTCGAATAATTTTTGAGATAAATAACAAAATTATACACACTTTGCAAGTTGTCGTACTTCTACTCTAGTCTGAGTTCTCTAAAATTTTTTACGGACAACTATCCCCATCGTCACGGATGGACAAAGGGACAGGTTAGCTAGCACTGCAACCCTACTCCCGATCCTAATGCACATGCCAATTACACTTCCAAATTTGAAAAAACCTAGAAGACACTAAGTCAAAATTATACAAACTATAATAGCCTAGGCTTGAGCAAATTGTGGTTCCAACCCTGACCATCATCGATTGATGGGCACATAACAAAATTTTATCAAAAAAGAAGTCGAATATCATTCACAACTAGCATTATAGCTCATCGAGCCACCTAAGGAGCAAAGCCCTCACACCACCTCAACGTTCTCACCATGCATGGTGCATTGTGTAAGCCACCTTTTGTGTTCTAATTGAGAACTAGTTATGTTGTAGCATGGCTTTGCCATATCTCAGTCAAGCCGCTATTAGACCATTAGTGTAATCGATGGATATGTTAATCCACTAGATTATATTGCAACATGAGTAATTAAAGTACTTAGATCATAAGAGTTGAATATGCCTTTGATTAGGGGGTAAACATAAAAGGGTCTTTGTCCTATTGCCAGAATACGCTATAAGAGAAAGAGGCAATCTCAGTATTAGTACGTGCTCTTTCCCGTCGCCACTATAACCTCTCCTCCACGATCACCCAAACCAATCACAATGGTGAATCGATTAAGGGGATTCTCGGGATGATCCACAATCTCAACTACATGGGAGGGATTTATCATTGGCCTCTTACCGCAGCCAATGTTCATCCCTTCCCCCACGACATCAAGCCAACTACCAGATAGAACTATATCAGCGTACTAGATATGGGGTATCCCGTACACCTGCACATATATCACCAAGAATACCGCATACCTAATTATATGTGGAAAGATATAGCTGAATATGCATAACTCTACTTGTAAGGAAGGTATCCTATTCCTATAAAGAAGGACTTTGTAGTCCGTCTCGGAGACAACAAGGCTTTACTTGCCTGTATCCTATCTGGTATTCTCGAGTTCTACTTGGACAAAGAGTCAAGTTATGCTATAAATACAAGGCCTCCCAGAAGGGCAGGGCATTGAATCATAAGTCATACAATCTCGCCACATTGAGTTGACAAAGGAAGAAGCCTCCCTACTAGCCACCGACTACAGCCATCAGCATATTCCACCGAGATTAGTCTGGTAGGCTAGATTAGATAAGCTTGCTTCCTCCTTTGTACTCCGTATGATACACCCACGTCAATACATAAAAATAGAGTAGGACTAATACCCTCCCCAGGGGTCGAACCTATATAAAAATCCCTGTGTCTTGCTCTTTGCCACGTCTTTGCGTATATCTTGGTACTAGCCGACCCGTACGTCCTCAAAAACCATAGTCAGGATCTCACCTATCGACAAACTGCTCACACTACGAAACAGACTCGATGAGAAGAAACTGTGGCAGCTCAAAAAAATCTAGAGCCCACAAATCTAACTAATATTGTATATGCTATGATGATATCTTTTTTTAATCTCTAAATTAATATTAAACTTTTAGCGTGTGTTTGTCAAGAAACCCGGCTGGCCACCCGAGGTCACCGGTTGGTGCATTCTACCAGCAAGAAGAAGTGTAGTTCTTTAAAATTGGGAGTTTGCAGGAACGAGCATAGTGTTATATAACCCTTTTGCTACATGTATAGTCCAAAGGAGTTGTATACCAAAATCAAAGAGAGACACATAATTTAGAGGGGTGGGCTTTCTTCCTCATTCATTCTCTCTAGTGCTTATAATCCTCCTCTACTCTCCTCTATTTATAGCCATAGTCCCATGCACCTTCCAAAGTGATGGCCCATTACTAGGTAACCTAGGCTGGGCCTTTATGGGTCTCCTGGTTTCCTAACACACATCCCATGTCTTCATTGTAGGATGTTTATGCCTCATTAAAGCTTCACAAAATTTAGTGGAAAAATTTGGAGAAAGAGTACATATAGCATACGCTTGCAATGTTGCACGGAAAACCTCAATAAGAAACTGCACGGAAAATTTATTCAAGGAAAAAAGAGTACAACCCATCCAATTCTCTATCCAATCTTGTAGATTGATTTTGGATACTTGATCTTTTAGACCAAGATTTTAGAATAAGTTAGCGAAATTCTCCCTCTGAATTTTGCATTTCTCTATGTATTATCATTCCAATTTCTTAGATACATCCTTCCTAAAGAAGATGTTGACTTCTGAATAATTTACTCCATCCAAAGAAAAAATATTTAATAGCTGACTCTAAGTGTGTAGTTCTAATTGTAAATGCAATATGGTCCTTAAGTCTTCGCATACATATAATATTTTCATAGAATTAGATATTTTTTCTACAAAAACAACATTATTCTGACAAAGCTAGATTGACCAACATAAGGTACAAACTCCTGTTAAATTTTTGACATATTAATGTTTACAGCGTCTAGCCATCTATGGAACATATATATTGGGCTGGTGCCTACTATAGTGGGACCCTTCATTTCTTTTTCCTTAAAAAAATGAGACTGCTTGCCTTCCTTTGTCCTTGTGTGCTGGAATTTATGATTCAAAGGAAATATATTTTGCAGTTGATATTCTATTTTTTATTGCCAACTTTGATGTGGATGGTATCTCTATTTTTACAAGATGCATTTTATGTGTGATAACGTACTACCTCCGTCCCAAAAGATTTTATTTTTAGCCCAGCTCACCCATACCAATACAAAGCTGAAAGACTAGAATACCTTCATTTTTACAAATTTCAATGCATTTATCCCCTATTTTAACAAACTCCAATGCATTTGTCGCCCACTTTAGCAAACTTCAATGTATTTGTCCTTCACTTTCATAAACTCCAATACAATGATTGCACCAAATATGAATATTCCGGTCAAAAGAAGTGGAGAAATAATTGTGGTTGTGAAAGGAAGGGCAATGCTTAGCCGCATGTTTCATTGCATGGAAATTCCAGCCGATTATGTCAAGGTGCATGTGCAAAGTGTCCACGAAGAGCATAAGATGCAAGGCATAGACATTCCCACTCTTGATGGCATCATGTATCTCGGAGACACGGTGGACTAGTTCATATTGTGGCACCGAAGAGATATTGAATACACAACATCAACGAAAAATACTCCTAGGCTACCCTTACCGTATCTACCGGCTCCAGCACCTCTACCATCGGATCCTTCACCACCACCACAGGCACCTGCTGCCTGGCATGATAGGGAAGAAGTCACTCTGACACCACAACAAGAAGCTTCTTCCTACAAGGACCCTTCACCGAGGCAGCCTTCGCCACCTCCTCAGCTACCTGTTGCTTCGCAATAAGAAGCAGCAGCTCCTATGCCTGTAGGACAACCCTCCACCAGTGAGCCAATAGAGGCACCTTCCCCGAGGCAACCTTCGCCACCAGCTCCGCAAGAACCCGTTCCGACGCTTGTACAACCAACTCCGTAATCTTAGGCGCCTGCACATCAAGGTTCCCCCAAGGGCCGACAGTTTCAGGGGTGCCGATAAAGATAAGCAAACATGATCATAGGGAACAAAACACGAAGAAGGAGAAATGGATGGTATCCGCATTTAGGGGCAGAGACACGGACAGAGGGAAAGAAAAGGTTGATGATACATCCAGCAAGGCCCTAGAATAAGCTTGTTCAATATTTTGGAATTTACTTAGCTAAGTAGATGGCATAAATGGTATATAGAAGCAAGTAAAAAGGGTCTCTATGCGATAATAGCTCTAGTCCCTCCTGAGGTATTCACGGATGAAGGATGCATGTATTTATAAAATTCAAGGACATGCACGCATTGTTTTGTTGGCAGAAACTAGATGTCAATCTCATTGTTTAGTGGTGCATTGTAAGAAGAAATAGAATGTCTTTCTGTTTATTCACATTTCTGCTGATACAAGCTATTATACCTAATGATTTGAGCCATGTTTTGTAGGATACAATATGTTCAAGCAGAGCATATGCGTGAACCTATCGGCTACCTCAATCCTTATCGAATTTGCGAGCCAAACCATATGTTCAATGTGGATTCTTAAAAATATAAGGAGTTGGCGAACAAAACTGATGAGAAGAGGGATGAGTTCATAGCGAAAAAGCACAATGAGAACAAGATGGAGGTGGCCACGTACATAGCACACACAATGATATCTATGCAGGACAAAAGATGCATAATGGCTGGATACAACTTTAGCTAATAAG
This sequence comes from Oryza meyeriana var. granulata, assembly GCA_003991445.1. Classification (NCBI taxonomy): domain Eukaryota; kingdom Viridiplantae; phylum Streptophyta; class Magnoliopsida; order Poales; family Poaceae; genus Oryza; species Oryza meyeriana. The sequence continues at coordinate 38,419 of RYFJ01000852.1, read as the reverse complement.
TTTCCTATCGATATTTTACTTCTAGGTAATCAAAATTGGACTAACAAAATATCTAAGTATGCCGAAGCTGTTATACTGGTCCCACTCGACTATCCGTACTCGAATATAAGGAATTTCTCGCTATTTTAAATTTGTAAGCAGGACTATCATTCATACTACGAACATTTATTCCATGTATTAGATTAATATCAAGGTTTTGATAATTATTACTAACTCAATCCATTTGTTCGAACAGAACCTACATGTACTACTATAAAAAAGGCAGGAACGGCTGAAAGTAAGGAAAAGACTGTTGTTCCATACAAAATGGACAATAATAAATAACGGACACTACTTATATGTTTATGTGTATATATAATTATATAATCTCTATTATTATAAAAATTCATACCGATTCTATCTTTTTTTTTTTTCGTCCGTCGCCCATATACACCATCCGATTTGCGATCAACGGTCCAGGTCGCTGTTTGTCCGTGCCTCGCGAAAATTACCCGCAACTGCCATCGAACAGAACCCATGACCTGACCGTGGGTCACTGGGTGGCGTCTTCCGGAGGGAGGCGGTGGAGCTCCAGCGAGGCCAGGGCGGCCTCCACCGTGGCCTTCGCTCAGATCTACCACACCCCTGGCGTTCGGCGAGGAGGCGACAACACCAGCAACGGCCGGCGGCCCCTCCACCATGCGGATCTAGAGGCCGGTTCCATCGCCGGTGGAAGAGGTGGAGCAAGGAGTTGAGGGCACTAGCCAAGGGCTGTCGTGGGTGTGGGATACAGTGAGGAGGAGGCGGACGGCGGCGTGATCCAGGGTGGAGGAGACTGCCGGCGGCGGGATCCAAGGTGGAGGAGACGGCACCTTCCGGGGCGGGGCATCCGGATAAGAGGAGGTGCTCAGCCCAGCTCTGCGCTCCCGCCGGCATCGAAGCGAGGTGACGAGCCCTCGTCGGCTCAGATGCGCGCGGCCGGCTCCTCCTCCTTCCATCTCCACTAGCCTCCCCGCCTCTCCATTCTTCCGCCTCACGCCCAAGACCCCTCTAGATCCACTGAGTCCCCTCGTCTGCCAAGGGAGATGACGAAGCCATGCCGTTCTGCTCCTGCTCGTGGAGAGGGAAGGTTGCCGCGACGTCCTGCTCATCGTGGGGGGATGCCGCGCTGCTTAGGTGGCAGGGTGACGGTGGCTTGGTTGCATTAAGCAGGTCGAAGAATCATTTTGTTTCTTTTATCTGTGAAGCAGTCTTCCTCAGTGATGGATTTCCCTCTCATTCTCTTTCGATTTGTTCTTTCTTCTTGTCGGGAAATGAAGCAGCTTTGTCTCTTTGATGGGTTGGGTGTTGCTGCACTGCTGATTGGGGAGTTGATGGCTGAACAAACACATCAAATCCGCCAATGTGACGGGCAGCAGCATCATGGAGGACGGCGGCGCGTCATGGTTCTTCCTGGATCTAGGAGAGAGAGGGAACGGCGTCTGATGCTTGGGGATGGCGGCGGCTACCCGTGCTCGTTTGGATCCTGCCATTCCATGTTCACCTAGGACATGCTCGTTTGGATCCTGCCATTCAATGTATTTTTCCTCATTGTGCCATCGCTCGTTGGTTCTGTGCTGTTGCTTATTCAGGCTTTAGACAAAACAACACAAGAAGTGATGATTCATTAGTATTTAGGCAGTAAATGTGATTTGTTACTCCTTAGTGCTGAGTAGGCTAAATAATTGGCTAATAATTGATGAAACTCTGTATTTTCCATTGGTAGATTTGATGCCATGTGCTTTATTCCGTTAGTACATTATTGGTGATTCAACTTGTTGCTCCGTCGTCCTTGCCGTCAGCCAGTACCTGAATTTTGAGTTAGCCATCGCTTGGACCCTCTCCGATTTAGGACGAGGTAATTTATTAATTTTCTTGATTAAATTTTCTTCAGGATTGCCAGAATAGCATCAGCGAAACACAACAGAACTTATAACTGAATTACAATTAAAAGCACAAGCAATGCTTTCATCTTGTGCAAAGAAAATTAGAACAAATTTCATCTTAAGTTGACAAATGTGCACTCCTAATGCTCTATAATGGGTTGATGTATCAACTGGAATTGTCTTGCTCTCGTTCTCAATAATTGGTTTTCATTTTAGTGCCATCACTGTTTTTTTGCTCTTTTTTTTGTCATAAAACCTTGTCTTTCTTGAATGATTGGAAACCTTGAATATAAGATAGGGCCTTCAATTATTTAGCATGACAGTTGACACGCCAATATTAGCTATAAGACATTGAGAATTATTTATTGTTGTTAGTGATGCAAAAGCAAGTTACGTGGGGCAGACATAACCATGCTAATCCATGACTAAGTGAATTTGATGTGTGGAAATCACTCCCCTGGGGATTGTAGTCACTGCTAACTTATGTTTATGCTAATGCATGTGCATTCTATGTTTGAATTTTTGGCTATACACCGGTGGGAAATAGTCTGAGGTAGTCAAGCAGGTACTCCTCCAAAATCTGTTTATATTTTGATTCTGACGTCCTGGTTGTTTAGTCTCTCAGAATAACCACTTCCCTATATTCTTGAAATATCCAATTCTGTAGTGCATATTATTTGAGCATCTGGTGATTTGGTCAGTCTCGCGTAAATCAGGCACAATGATTTACTACTATCAATTCTATATTTTTTTATCACAAAGATAGTAGGGGTTCATCATCATTCGGTTAGCTTGTGCCTGATATATCTGATTTTTCGTTAGGATGTACCAGCTGCTTGGTGAGTTAGGAACCTACCACGGTGTTCAATTTTGAAAGAAAATTCCGTGGGTGATAGAATTTCCTGTTGGTTATATAGGTGACAGGATTCACCTTTGATTATATTAAAACCTACAGTTTATTGGTAGTATACTCAGCCTTGTTGGATTCGCTTCCAATATGACCCTGCCGCTCGCGTGAAGTTGCTCCCCTGATTACTTAGCTGCTGGTGCTAACAATTCATGAAATCTGTAGCTTTTCTCTTAGTCGTTGTTCCTGGATATGAGCATGTCGCAATGGCTGAACTTGATCGATAGATTTAATGAGGAGATGTGCCATATTTTTGCTGGAACATGATTAGCAACTGTTTTGGCGCACCATATTTTTTAGAGCTATGTAGTAGTAGTATCATCTTTTTTTTTTAATTTGTTTTGCAGGAACTCTAACCATAAATACTTAATGTTTAGGACAAGAATCCATTATTGTGGTCAAGGCGTTATTCTGTTTAACTGCTTATTCACGGACGTACATTACTTTAATTTTTCATCCGTTGCAACACATTGTTTTGCGCGAACTCCAATCATAAATACTTGATGTATATGAAAAATTTATTACTGTGGTTACGGTGTTATCGTGTTCTACTGATTATCCATGGACGCACAACCCAACCAGCCACGGACGCACGGGCCGGGCCGGACCAGTTCTTCTTCCGCTTCTCTTTTCTCCGATGGAACCGCTGTCCCTGTCGAAATCCCGCGCTGTTGCGTCCTTTTCATCTTTTCGAGCTCCGATGGTGCCCCGGCCGTGTCATCTCAAGCCCCGCCGAGCCACTCGGCGCTGCACTTGCATATCGCCTCGTGCAAATGCCACCCAGACGTTGTCCGCTCGATCCTCAGCTGGAAGGCCAACACCGACGCACGCGACCAGTGGGGCTGCACGGTCAATAAACCCATGCATTCAACGATCTGCCTCACTCAAATCAACATCAAAAATTCAAAATTTTGCCTTTTTTTTTCAGATTGTGGTATAATTCCTTTCTTGCTCAAATCTCAGGCTGTAGCTGATGCAAGTGTTCTGGTCACACAAAGGCCTACAATCTTCTCAAATCTCATGGTGAAAAGATCCCGGTATGATTTTTTGCATGAACTAACTGAACAATTGCCCATTTAATTTGGTTACCAACGAATTTGTGATTCATTTGGGTGGTCTTTGATCTTTTTCTTCAGAGAAACAGGAGGACGCTGATGACGGTGTCCAATCCCGAGATACCGGAGTAGGAATTCTTCGAGAAAGGGGACAAGGTGGTCAAGCTAAACATTTTCTATCACAATTTTGTTTCAGAGAAGTTGGTTCAAGACGTTGTATAGATAAGGAAAAACAATACTGTCCTAATGAGCACGCGTGCATTGAACATGGTCTGTGCCACAAGTTACTAATTAAATGGAATGGAACTAAGGTTCATGTTAAGATACTCAATAGAGAATGCTACTCTGATCGAATCCCAAAAGTCAATTTGAAAGTGGGTAAAAAATTGACCAGGAAGCAAGGTAAGATGTTAATCCAAAAGTCAATTTTAAAGTGTGTAAAAAATGATTTGACAATAAATTAGCTTATTGCTTTGTTACATGAACTCTTTGTTGTTGGAATTGCTAAACGGGCTAAGGCTCATGTAGAGAATAATTCCTAGAAAAATCTGAAAGGCCCACCTCATGGGGAGTGGTATGAGAAGTTTTAGTACCACCTTACTAGTTCTAGGAGAGGAAGACCTCCTTATAAGGGTGAGCTCTCTCCTAGCCACTTGAGACATGCATAGTAGAGAGAACTGGAGGAACACGCACGCACTCGCTCGCCTCGCCTCGCCAGGCGGCGCGCGTACGCGCACGCGTACGCCACATGCGCGTGAATAGTCCGCTAAAATTGGCTTCTCATGCTTGCGCAGATGCAGTTTCTTAATTTGAAGTCTGGATACCTACGAACGTAGGTACGCGTACACTATGTCTCCTGTGTTTGATCTATTCATATTAATTGCTGTCATAAGATCAGATTACATAGTTCTATCCATGCTTGCGCAGATGCAGTTTCTTAATTTGAAGCCTGGATAGGATACGCGCGGTCTATCCGATCAGATTACATAGTTCTATCCATGCTTGCGCAGATGCAGTTTCTTAATTTGAAGCCTGGATAGGATACGCGCGGTCTATCCGGATCGTGCCGTACGAACGTAGGTACGCGTACACTATGTCTCCTGTGTTTGATCTATTCATATTAATTGCTGTCATAAGATCAGATTACATAGTTCTATCCATGCTTGCGCAGATGCAGTTTCTTAATTTGAAGTCTGGATAGGATACGCGCGGTCTATCCGGATCGTGCCCTACGAACGTAGGTACGCGTACACTATGTCTCCTGTGTTTGATCTATTCATATTAATTGATGTCATAAGATCAGATTACATAGTTCTATTTACTTATGGAATAAAAAAACCTTATTATAGGCACTGTAGTTTTACGATGGCTGGTTTTTGTGGCTGACAGCTATGAAGTGCTTCTGGGTGAGTACTGGCAAACCTGAAGGAGTTCTCTCTGCTGAACAGCAGAAAGAATTTGAGGAAGCTACTACTCTCTTTGTGGAATGCATTCTTAGCGTTCTTGGTGATCGTCTGGTCGAGGTGTACATACATATGACCAACGCTAAGGAGTTATGGGATGCACTGAATACCAAATTCGGTGCTACTGATGCTAGCAACGATTTGTATGTCATGGAGCAGTTTCACGATTTCAGCATGGTTGACAACCGTTCTGTGGTTGAACAGGCTCATGAACTACAAACCATTGCTAAGTAACTCGAACTCCTTAAGTGCGCTCTTCCTGACAAATTTGTGGCTGCATGCATTATTGCAAAACTACCTTCTTCATGAAGGAGTTTTGGTACTATACTCAAACACAAGAGACAGGAGTATTCCGTTGAGGGGTTAATTGCGTCTCTTGACGTTGAGGAGAAAGGTCGGGCAAAGGACGCTGCGTCAAAAGACGATGGTGGGCAGTCTAGTACCAATGTGGTGCAAAAGACTGCTAACAAGAACAATAAAGGGAAATTTGTCAAAGTCCAACAAAACACCAACTTCAAGAAAAGGAGGAACAACAACAAGAAGGAAGATGTTAGAACTTGCTTTGTATGTGGCTTGCCTGGTCATCTCGCTAGGAAGTGTCCACAACGTAAGGGCATGAAGGCACCAGCAGGACAGACCTCTAAGTCTGTCAATGTGACTATTGGCAATACTGGAGATGGAACCGGGTATGGTAATTCACCTACTGTTCTCTCAGTTAATCAGTCTACTAATTGATGGGTTGATACGGGGGCCAATGTTCATGTTTGTGCTGACATATCTTTGTTTTCCTCTTATCAAGTCAACCGGGATTCCTCCGTCCTAATGGGGAATGGGTCGCATGCTTCTGTTTATGGTGTTGGCACGGTAGATTTGAAGTTTACTTCGGGAAAGATCGTGCAGCTGAAGAACGTGCAGCATGTCCCCACTATCGACAAGAATCTCGTTAGTGGTTCCCGTCTATGTAGAGACGGGTTTAAGTTGTTATTTGAGTCTAATAAAGTAGTTGTGTCTAAATATGGATATTTTATTGGTAAAGGCTATGAGTGCGGAGGCTTGTTCCGTTTTTTCCTTTCTGATTTCTGCAATAAGTCTATGAACCATATTTGTGGCAGTGTGAATAATGAGACCAGTATCTAGCATTCACGTTTATGTCATGTTAATTTTGGTTTAATATCTCGGCTTTCTAGTTTGAATTTAATTCCAAGTTTTTCCATTGCCAAAGGTTCTAAGTGCCATAGTTGTGTGCAATCAAAGCAACCTCGCATGCCTCACAAGGCTGCCGAGGAGAGAAACTTGGCACCACTAGAACTCCTACATTTAGATCTTTGTGAAATGAATGGGATGTTGACGAATGGTGAAAAACGATATTTCATGACCTTGATTGATGATGTAACTAGATTCTGTTATGTGTATTTATTGCAAACGAAAGATAAGGTCCTAGACTACTTTAAAATTTATAAGGCAGAAGTTGAAAACCAACTTGACATAAAGATAAAAAGGATTAGGTCAGATCGTGGTGGAGAGTATTTCTCTAATGTTTTTGATTTATTCTGTGAGGAACATGGCATTATACATGAGCGAACACCTCCCTATTCTCCCGAATCTAATGGGATTGTCGAAAGGAAGAACCGTACGCCGACTGACTTGGTGAATGCCATGTTAGACACTGTGGGATTACCTAAGGCATAGTGGGGGGAGGCTTTGTTGACCTCGAATCATGTATTAAATAGAATTCCTAACAGAAATAAGGATAAAACACCATACGAGGTATGGATTGGGAGAAAACCATCACTTTCTTACTTGCGTACATGGGGGTGCTTGGCGAAAGTCAATGTACCAATAACAAAAAAGCGCAAGCTAGGACCTAAGACTGTGGACTGTGTCTTTCTGGGATATGCTCATCATAGCTTTGCTTATAGATTTTTAATAGTTAAATCTGAGGTACCTGACATGAATATGGGTACAATTTTAGAGTCTCGTGATACTATGTTTTTTGAGAAAATCTTCCCAATGAAGAATACACATAGCACTTCTAGTCAATCTTCTGTTTCAATTTCCAATTTAATCATACCACCAGAACAAACTGAACATACACTTGAGCATCTCGCTGAGGAGGATGACAGTGAAGCTCCGAGAAGGAGCAAGAGACAAAGGATAGCTAAGTCCTTTGGTGACGACTTCACTGTGTAACTTGTGGATGACACTCCCAAGTCAATTTCGGAAGATTATGCATCCTCTGATGCTGACTACTGGAAGGAGGCTGTTCGTAGCGAAATGGACTCCATTATCGCTAACGGGACTTGGGAGGTGACAGAGCGACCCTATGGGTGCAAACCCGTAGGTTGCAAGTGGGTGTTCAAGAAGAAGCTAAGGTCTGACGGTATTATTGAAAAGTACAAGGCTCGGCTTGTGGCCAAGGGCTATACTCAGAAAGAAGGCGAAGATTTCTTTGACACTTACTTACCTGTTGCTAGATTAACCACAGTTCGCGTACTTCTCTCCTTGGCTGCCTCACATGGTCTTCTGTTTCATCATATGGACATTAAGACAACTTTTCTTAATGGAGAGCTAGATGAGGAAATTTATATGGAGCAGCCTGATAGATTTGTAGTAGAAGGTCAAGAAGGCAAGGTGCTAAAGTTGTTAAAATCTTTGTATGGTCTGAAACAAGCTCCTAAGTAGTGGCATGAAAAATTCGATAGAACACTAACTTCTGCGGGCTATGCAGTCAACGAGACAGATAAGTGTGTATACTATCGCTATGGTGAGGGTGAGGGAGTTATTCTGTGCTTGTATGTTGATGATATACTAATCTTTGGGACAAACCTTGAGGTTATTAATGAGGTTAAATTATTCTTGTCTTAAAATTTTGATATGAAAGATCTGGGAGTAGCTAATGTTATCTTAAACATTAAGCTAATTAGAGGTGATGATGGGATTACACTCTTGCAATCTCATTATGTGGAAAAGGTCTTGAGCCGCTTTGGCTATATTGATAGCAAGCCTTCTCCAACTCCTTATGATCCTAGTCTTTTGCTTCGCAAAAACAGAAGAATTACTAGGAATCAGTTGGAGTACTCCCAGATAATTGGCTCACTTATGTATCTAGCTAGTGCAACTAGGCCAGACATCTTCTTTGCTATGAGCAAATTGAGCCAGTTTACCTCTAATTCGGGAGATGATTATTGGCGCGCGCTTGAGCGAGTTATGCGCTATCTGAAGGGTACTATGAATCTTGGACTTCATTACACTGGATACACATCGGTATTGGAGGGATATAGTGATTCTAACTGGATCTCAGATGTTGATGAGGTCAAAGCCACTAGTAGATATGTTTTTACACTAGGTGGTGGTGCTGTTTCATGAAGGTTGTGCAAAAAGAATATTTTGACAAGATCAACCATGGAAATAGAGCTTACGGCTTTAGATACTGCTACTGTTGAGACAAAATAGCTGCGTGATCTATTAATGGATTTGCCTGTGGTTGAAAAACCAGTGCTGGCTATCCTTATGAACTATGACAATCAAACTGTCAATGCTAAGGTGAATAGTTCTAAGGATAATATGAAATTGTCTAGGCATGTGAACAGACGATTAAAGTCTGTCAGGAAGTTGAGAAATTTCAGAATTATAAGTTTGAATTATGTCCAAACAGCTAGCAACCTGGCAGATCCCTTTACGAAGGGACTATCACGAAATGTGATAGATAATGCATCGAGAGAGATGAGAATAAGACCCATGTGAGTTACATTATGGTGGTAACCCAACCTATGTGATCGGCAATCCCGTGAATTAGGACCTGGGAAGAACAAGCCATTAGTTAACAGGAGGAGAGTACCTTTAACTGTCTCGAAGTGAAGATGCATATACTCTTATAAACTATAAGGCAGGTTGGCTTTTGCCTTAATGTGTTTTATTGGCTTTAAATAGCGAAGATGCTGTTCTATAGAGCATTCTTGAAAGAACACACCTATATGAGCTTGACCGTTGGTCGCGGTCTATGGAGATCTTGGGTGAATATCTTACGAAGCTCATGAAAGACTAAGGAGTATTACTTATAAGCTCCAATCGAGGGGTAGACTACTGACGGCCTAGTATCAGTCAGGGATTTGAGTGAAACTTGCTTGCACAAAACTTGCAATTCAACGCTTAGTCCATTGTTCAAGTTGTGAGTAAGTGTAGCTTGGAGTTCTAGATGGATGTTCAACCTTAACCGGTCTCCATTAAAACACTGGTATATAAACAGTACTTTGGAGAATGGTAAATCTCTTTGGGACTTTGAGATTTGGTGGGGGATTGTTGTAATTGCTAAATGGGCTAAGGCCCATGTGGAGAATAATTCCTAGAAAAATCTCAAAAGCGCACCTCATGGGGAGTGGCATGGGAGGTTTTAGTACCACCTTGCTAGTTCTAGGAGAGGAAAACCTCCTTATAAGGGTGAGCTCTCTCCTAGCCACTTGAGACATGCATAGTGGAGAGAACTGGAGGAACACACGTGCGCGCTCGCTCGCCTCGCCACGCCACGCCACGCCAGGCGGCGCGCGTACGCGATATGCGCGTGAATGGTCCGCCAAAATTGGCTTCTCACGCTTGCGCAGATGCAGTTTCTTAATTTGAAGTCCGGATAGGATACGCGCGGTCTATCCAGATCGGTTACGAAATAGAGATCGTGCGGGAGTCCTGATCACGCGTCCTAATATCTCTATAAATACCGAGCTGCTGTCTCCACGCAACATATACGAAAATAGTCTAGGGCTTGCCATCTCTTCTGTTCTGAGCCGTCATTTATCGTCTACTTCGTCCCAATTGTCGGCGTGCACCGGCGGATTGGGAGAGCAGGTCTCCGGAACCCTCGCCTTCGATGTCCTGCACTGGGAGAGGGCGAATAAGGTTTTTGGGAAGCGCTACGCGCGACTGCTCGCTGTGCGCCCATCACGGCTTGTCTTCCTTCATGTTCGGGCGCTGCGCGTCGTCGTCATCACCCGATGCCACGCGTCGTTCGTGCGGTACGTGCTGCGCCGGGTTTGCTCCAGAACAGCCCCCACAACAGGGTTGTAGGTACGCGTATACTATGTCTCATGTGTTTGATCTATTCATGTTAATTGCTGTCATATACATATTTAGATCAGATTACATGGTTCTATTTACTTATGTTATTAATATCATGATTTATTTATGGAATAAATTAAATCTACATGTGCTTATACTTTCAACATTTGTTGCATGATATGACTGCATTGGAGAAAGTCCGGCACCCTAATGATCAGTTTGTCCTAACCGTCTCTTAGAACATACCTATATAATGATTATTTCTGAACACCTGCCAACAATAATAAGATCATAAACAACAGTAAAATAAAAATAGAAACTGAAAAGCACAAACAAAAAAAAAGTAATTTTGTTTTACGGTTTTTCCCCATCCCTATTTGGCATCCATACCTAAGCTATGGAGCGGCTATCAACTTTGGAAGTACATAACAATAATACGCCCATCCCTTCCATCCAGAATTCGTCTGTCTCCTCCCATCGCAATCCTCTCCTTCACAATCCTCTCCTTCCCACTTTGTTCCTTTCAGCTAGGTTTTGACATGTCACCACCTCCCTGTGTCGTCAAATGACCATCCTCTTTCTTCTTCCACGTTGTCGCCTCACTCGGTTTAATGTGCCACCATTTTCCTCTATTGTCTAACTATCACCACCTCTCTTCTTCCACATCGTTGTGTCACTTGGCCAATTGTCGAACACACTCTCTTTCCTCAACTAACTCGCTATTAATTCCCGTTGCAACGCATAGGCACATTGTTAGTTATAACTAATTTATCTTAAATTTATGTCCTAAGAAGTGTCACAAGCAACCCCAAGACACCATCCTCTGTGGCTATTATGTGTGAGTGTACCTTAGGGTTGCTGGGAGGTACCAAACGAACCTTCAAGATGTAAGTCAATCAACTGTATATCATTAAAATTTTTGTGTACATATGAATTAAATACTAACATGCTATGAATTGGCCATGCTCTCGGTGTAGCTGCCTAGAATCCAAAAAGAGATAGAAGGCTAGATGACACAACCATTCAAAACATATAACAGGACATGTGTCATTTTATCCAGCATGAGTGCAGTTACGAGCTTGGCCGGTTCTTCGACAAAGAAGGGGTTCTGACCACGCATAACAAATATAAAAGTCTAATTGGCTAGAAGAAAGCCGTGATATAAATCATGTGACATTTGTAAACATTTGCGATGACACGCTAATGAAATAATTCTATGCGTATAGACTGTATAGAAATGTAAATTATGGATTTTTTTCTTATGTGTCATATATATATATATATATATATATATATATATATATATATTATATTGTTAGTTCTTTATCGTTCAAATTTAATTATGCACGAATTCACCACGAACTATATATTGCTCAATAATAAATCCCCAGCGTATATATATAGTACATAATTAGTTTGAAAAATAAATTTAAAACTAGAGTGAAATCATCACAGACGGACGGAACCATATTTTTGCTAATTGTGAAGACATATTTCATAGGCAGGCTGACATTAAGGCCCTATCTGTGAAGATCTATTTTCATAGATGGGTTTTTAGGCCATCCTCTTGTAGAAATGTCTTACCACATGCGACTGTATTGGGCCACTCATCTAGGAAAATAGATTTTCATAGGCGGTCAGCTGTCCGCTTGTGCAAATGCTCAATTTCCACAAGCCCTGTGAATTTGGCCACCTACGATAGTTTGTTTTGTGCTAGTGTTTCAAGATCCATTCGGTGTGGTTTTTGGCACGGCAGGGCTCACCAAACAGCAGAAAATCGAATCTTAGACTCCTCGTCTTTTTTTTTTGTTTATTTTGTTATTTCTCAGTTATGAGAACTGGAATTTAAGTATTTCAGTAATCTTTGGCTGTGTATATCCACTTGTGGATATATAGACCAAATTTTTATCCATTATAAAAAGACCCTAAAAATGCTTATTTTTTGGAAAGAGGAAATATTTGTAAGTTCTATCAAGACACCTTCTTATAGTGGCAAAGCCACGGGGGTGCCGGCGATCTAACCCTCTATTCCGATTACCATCTTGAATAAAACAATCAATATACCACTGCATTATCTTCCATTTGGTGAGATGGTTTCAGCGTGTTGCATGTATACTACAGATCCTAAGATCGATTCCTGCCTATCCCTTTCTTTTTTTCTTTTAACCTCTATTAGATTTTGATTTCATGGCATATTTTAACCAATATCTATTGGATTTTTGATTAATTGACATATTAAAATTTCATTGTATCTTCAATTTAATGACATATTAGATGCCCTTTTTTTTAGCTCCATTGGATTTCAATTTGATGGCATATTATGGGCTCATCTGGTAGGGATTTTCAGGGGTGATTCTCAATCAAATCAATTAGAGTTGTGCCAAATGGGCAAAAAATCCCCCCGCTTCTCAGCCGAATCGATCCGCTGTGATTCCCAAATTTACACATGAACGGAGAATCGGGCAAAAGACGGTTTCTCGTGGGAATCCAATGAATGAAAAATAAAAATCCCCACGACAATTCATAAAAACTACCCGCCTGCCACTGGGGTATACCCCTCCAGCCCGTCCCATCCACCCGAGAACCACCCGAGAAGTTTTGGAGACTCACCTCGTCCTAGGTCGTTGTCGGGTCTCTAAGCGTCAGCGCCATTGGGACTCCATCCACGTCACCGCCCTCGGCCTCCATCACCGACGCTGCCTCAGGCCTCCAGCCCCGCCGTGCCGCCGCTCCGCCAATGCCGCCTCCGACCTCGGCCGCCGACGCCGCCGGCCTCGGCCTCGGCCTTATCCAGTGAGCCTCACTGTCTCCTATTTCTTTTTTTAAACACCAAGCAGAGAAACAGCAAGCAGGTCTCCCATTTCTTTTTTAAGCAGAGAACAATGTCTTCCATTTCTTTTTTTAAACAACAAGCAGATAAGAAACAGTCACTACTCCACTACTCTAGAACCAAGGTCGATGGAGTATATACTTTTTTATCATGTGAACCGGTATATACTAGTTAGATAGAAAGCAGTATATACTGATCTCTAGTTAGATAGGAAGCAGTATATATTGATCTCTAGTTGGATAGGAAGCAATATATTTTTTTTTTGTAGTGAGTAGCAGTATATTTGTTTTTTTAAAGAGCAAGTAGATAGGAAGCAGTCATAACTCACTAGATAGGTATATACTGAAACCAAGGTCGATGGAGATTATTGTATATAGGAGATTAATATACTGTGCTAATACATTAATATAGTAAATTTCTCCTTATAGCACTCGCAGGATTAATGCATATCTCTTTTTATATTATATATTTGTTGTGTATTTGGTGCAAATAAACCGATGGTTGTGCTTTTGATGTCTTTGCATGTGTTTTATTTTATAAGTACTACAGATGGCAACAACTTCGATAGAGAAAAACCAATGTGCAAATAATGCTGAATGAATAGATGAGAATACTAGGATAGTTTGTGAGTTGTTCTTGGAACAAGTTAACGTAGAGAATCGCTCTAATACCCATTTGAACAAGGTCAGGTATAATAATGTAATTGCAAAATTTGAAGAGAAAACTGGCTTACGCTATCAAAAGCTTCAATTCAAAAACAAATAGGACAAGCTAAAGAGTGAGTATAATCTATAGAAGAAATTGGTAGTTAGAGAGACTAGGTTAGATTGGGATCAAGCTAGGGTACCATTGTTGCATCTGATGATTGGTGGGCAAAAGCAAAGAAGGCAAACTATTGTTTTGTGTTCATATCAAGTTGTTAACCATGATTTGTAAATGTTATTCTAAATATTACATTGGTGTTTCTATAGGATTTGCTAGTCTATCTGAAGTTCAAGTTAAGGGGGCTTCAAAATGAAGTTTTACTCCAACATATTTTGAAGACCTTGGAACACAGGAAATGATCATTGGAATCCTACTAGGGGTAATTTACCGGAGAGTTCAACCCAGCCTTCCACTACTATTAATGTTGATGAGATATAAGAAGTGAATGAAGGTGATGACGATGATGGTGGTGATGAAGATTTCACTCCTCCTCTTAAGAGAGGTAAGAGAGTTGTTGGTAAGGAGGTCAAGAAACCGAAGACCAGTGGTGGACATTGGTTTTACAAACAAATGACTCGCTTTGTTGACAATCAGGAAAAATCAGCTGCATCTGTTAAGTCTCTTGTTAGGAGGGAGGACACTTCGAGGTGTGACATCAAAGATGTCATGGCTCTAGTGAAGGAATGTGATGCTGTTTTTAGAACTAAAGAGCATTTTGTTGCTACTGAGATTTTCACAAAGAAATCTGACAGGGAGATGTTCATGACCTTGGACAATGCAGAAGAAAGATTTGCATGGCTCACCATGAAACATGAAGCCAAGGCAGCCAAGTATGCCAAGTAGTGGCCTATCATGTTAGTATGTGATGGACAAATATGTTATTTCTATTCATGTGTGTTATTTCAGGATTTATTATTGTAATAATTATTGGACTATCCTTTATTGCAGTTGTTGGTCATGTAATGCACTACAGTTCACCATTATTTATTGTATTCCCATCCTGCTCTGTGAGTACTTGTTGTTTTCTGTATGCACTTAAGTTGCATGATAGTTACTATTTTTTTTCATATTTTAGATGTCATCCAGTGAATCTGATGAAAGTGAGGCTTTTTGTGAAAGTGATGGTACTGATCGAGAGGAAGATGATGAGTTTGCTTTGGAGATTATACGCCATCATCAAGCTTTACAAGCTACTACTTTTTCAGCTGCTTGTTAATCTAAAGACTTTAAAACCGTCCAAAACCTATAAATTTGTACCCCTCTAAAAATAGTAAACTTTTTTTAAAAAATATAAAATTTGGTCTCCAACTGCATTGAGCTTGTTGTGTTGTTTAACCTTATTTGAAAGCTTTTTTTTACAAGTAATTGTACAAATATTGGTACACATATATGAGTACTTATAATAATTATTAGTATTATATTAAGCTATAGAAAATTTGTACAAATTAAATCTCTTGCTAATACAAGGGTAGTATAGATAATTTATCTAGAAGTCTTTCCATTAGAATCTAGAGCTAATGTTTTTAGCTAAACGCCTAATCGTACTGATTCTGATTCTTTTCAGTATCTGATTTAGCAAGAATCAGAATCAAAATCATTGAATCACTGAATCAGGAGCTCTACCAAACAGGCTCTATATTTCACACATTGTAACTTTTTACCTCTCTTATACTCAAAGCCTCTCCATTGAATCTTTAATGTAATGTTATATTAAAATTGCATTGTATCTTCGTAATATTAGACGGCACATGTACATTTTTTTTAATAAAATAGCTACCATAAAACAAAAGCCTCTTCATTATATCTTCAATTTAGTGGCACATTAGAATTTAATGGTACGTTAGAATTTAATAGCATATTAGATGTCATATGTAATTTTTTTTTTCTTATAAAATAGCTTTCATAAACAAAAAACCTCTCGCCGTAGCGGCGATTCTGACCACACCATGCGACAAATCTCTGAAGGAATTTTGGCACCCTCAATCTTGAAATCTTGGCTTCGCTCCTGCCTCCTTACAAGCAGTGGAGAAGGTCGAAGAGAAAGTTGGAGGGGAATCATAGTGTGCAATGTTTATTTAGTGTAGGGGCAATTTCACAAGTACTTTAAATTTACCACCGCAGTCACAAAGCAAAGTGACTTTATTTTAATTTTCGAAAAGCTAGAGGAGGCTATAGTCCAGGTTAGCCTCCAAGAGGCTGCTCTTGCATATAAATTTAAGGATTTAACTAGCAGAAAACAATCCAAAGAGGCATGGATTCTGAGCCATGCATGACCGGACAAAAATAGCAAGAGGACAATAGAGAGAGCCCTTCTGCTAGCAGGTATCGCCATATCAGCAGGCATGGCGGCTGAAATGAGGGCACAATGCAAGGCGAACGCGGCCGGCCGTAGAGCATGACTTGAGGCATCAGTTCAGCAGGAGCTTGGTTAGTGTGCCGACCCACCTTTGGGGCCGAGGGCATAAGTTAACTGCTGAGGTAGCTTGCTGGGGCTTAGTGACCATATGTACCTCGCTCAAGTAGTAATTAATACGCTGCAAATAAAACATGCATGTGGCACTATCTTTGTTTTTTAAGGAACACCGGAACAGACTAGTACATGCCTTGATCATAATTTGAAGGGTGATATCAGAGAAGTATAATGCATGCATCGCTGATTGGCTTCCCTTGTGTGATTGTGTGGAGTATTTCTTATAGTAAATCTAAAAATATAAATTTTATAATGTTAAACTATATATTTTTAAAATTAATAATTAAAGTTAGAAATATTTAATCTAAAATAAAACTAAAACGATAAGTAATTTAATATAGAGAAAGCACACCAGATAAGATCAACCAGTACAGCAGCAGATTGGGCCAGCAGGCCACATAAAAAATAAACAAGTAGTCTCTCCTACCCCACGTGGTCCGCACTTGGGGTCCTGTACGCTTGAAATCCGATCGCATCGCAATTCCATCTACTACTGACTGGTGGCTGTTCTGTTCTACGACTAGTTAATTTAATAATTAACCGTCAGCCAATTAATTGACAGGAAATGCTGTAACCACGCTTGTAACAGCATGCTGCAGCGCAACGTACACCGCAGCTACTGGTGATACTCTCTTCTCGTTCACACGCGTGCTGGTCGTAATTTTTATATGGAGTTCATGAGTTGTCAAGCTTTGATCAGTATTTTTTTTTCCAAAAAAAGAGCCCCAAACTGTGAAACATCAAGTTTGTAAATATATACTCCTCCTACATTTAGATCGATAACAAAAACACTAACCCTACATAATCCTGTTTGAAGTTGCTATTAGAAATCACTAGGTTGGCCACGACTATTATGTCAGTGATATATCTTAGAGAATCATAGAGATGATTATATCATATATTATATTTATAAATTTATAAATAAAATGTTTCTTGAAATAGTTAACTTATTATTGATCAATAAGTATGTGACTTATTCATAAGATTCTTTATATGATATGTTACTATTTCTAAATGATCTCTGATTATATATTATATATGGAACGGATATAATTTAAGTTCGGCACATGTATTGATCGATGATCATGTCTTATGAATCATGATATGAAGATATCAAATCAATAATTTGGACACATGTTAGAGAACATGTTATTGGATATACCCAACATGAGATACTGCAAGAGCTATATATAATGTGCCATCAGTTAATCTCAAGTAGTGTTGGTGTAGAACTCTTATACATAAGATTATCATGGTTCTCAACATGTGTAGTGATTTATTTTGGGGCTGTCAAATGCTATTCCGTAATTGGGTAGTTATAAAAGTAGTCTGCGGGTTTGCTATGAAACATGTAGTGGGATGTGAATAATTAAGATAGGATTTGCCCCTCCCAGTTAATAGGAGAGATATCTCTGGGCCCCTCGATGTAATGGACTACTGAAGTATTTGGCCGTGCCGAGTGATTAAGGAGTCAATCACGGGTTGAGTAATTCATCATATGGTCGAGTGAATAATTGAGCTAATGAAAGGATAATACACTTCTTGCTTTGAGTTTAATCGATATCGTGTGGCAAAGGGGTTCGTATATGAATATATTATAGGTTTAGTCGATATGATTTTTGTGTGTACCCGGTGGGTCAATATGTTTTGCTAGAGACCGCTATTGACACATGGATCGAAAAGTTATTTTCGGGTTGCAACCGAGTGCACATGCACCTACAGGGTCGCACACTTAACGAGTTGGAACGAATTATTAGGATAGAGATCCGAATATGATTTAGTTTGGATAGGGGTTCAAATAGAGTTCGTAATAGACCTGCGAGGTCCAGTTAGATGCTCTATATATTTAGGGGCGAGGCGTGGTGAAAACTCTCTCCACATGAGAAAAACCTTAGCCGCACCTCTCCCCACGAGCCAAACCTTAGCTATGCGTGGGTGCTAGGACTTCTGCGCATGGCATTCCAACCTCAGACGTGTGGATACTGGCAGAGACGCTGCTGCGTTGCGGCATTGGTCGGCGGGGATCGTGAGAAGGCGATCGCACAAGGAGAAGATACTCGCGCAAGGAGGTGACGATCGGGTTGAGTAGATCGACTATTTCCTCTACGTCGGCGCGTGCTTCGTCGGATTAGACTACTCCGATTTTGCTTCCGCTGCTCTGTATGTCGAGTGGTAACGATCCATGATCTTTTACTCACATGGTTTTCTGGTTTACGCAGTAAAAAATTTTGTTTTACGCTATCGTAGTTTACCCACAACATTATATATTACGCACAAACATATCTACTACTACTTAAAAAGAACATAATAGTGGTGATGAATCCAACCCTAGCATACACGCTAATTGTGGCTCGTTGGATCCAGGGATCGGATGTCCCAGATCATCTCCAGGTCGCCCCCCTCGCTCCATATCGCGCCAGCCCACCCCTCGTCCTCATCGCGCCGCCGCACGTGAGCCGATCTCCTCCCCCTAACCACGGTCGCGCGTCGATCTTAGCCTCACCACACGCGCCAATCTCCTCCCCCGCACCACACGCGCCGATCTCCTCCCCCTCAACCTCAGACGTGTCACCAAGAACTCCTCCCTCCTTCCCCTCGCCTAGCGCGCGATCTCCTCCCTCACCGAGCGCCGCACGCCCTATCCGCCGCAGCTTCCTCCACCTCACCGAGCGCCGCACGCCCCTATCTCCTCCCTCCTCTCCCTCAGCCGTCGCCACCTCTACTTCCCCCACTGCCTTCGTCACGGCAGCGTCGGCTTCTTGTGGACGCGAAGGGCCTCACCTCCCCAGGTCTCTTCTCCAAGCAAGTATAATATCTTCTCTTTTCCTTTTTTTCTCTTTTTGAATGTATACAACAAGTTTAGTGGTTTGTGAATTATTATTGCTTGAATTTGATGCTGCAGGAGTATCAAATCTGAATCCAAAATTTACAGAAACTTTACCTATTATCTTTTATAGCCCAAAATTGACAGAGCCATGAGAGGAGGTCTGGGGAAGGCCTAAAGTTGGTCCCCAACCCACCTCATTGACCATCCATGGATTTCGTGTACACGCTTCTCTTTTCTTCACTCATGTAAAGTAGCAGAGTCGTGTCTTTATGATAGTAGTGTATGAATTCCATGGGCTATTTTTTTATTTTTATTTCAGAGAGAGGGTCTACTTTCACTCCGGGCTGTTCTAGACATTTTGATGACATCGTGTGTGTGTTCTGCATATTCTGTTCTAGATTGGTGCCGAATTATTGAATCCGTAAGCACACAATCAAGTAGTGTACCGTGAGGTCTTCATTACTAAATGAGCTACATATGTTAAAAGATTAGACTATAAAGTCACCTCTTTTGTGGGAGGGGAAAGGATATGCAATGTAAAGAGTACATCATATGTCTAAGAAGGCATGAAGCTGTTGTGGACCTTCTTCAAACCTATGTAGCAGTTATGATTTATGAGAACTTTTCATAACCAGCTGCTCGGAGCACCCTTTTGTACATGCTAGAAGGGGTCATAAATTTGGTGGCATTTCTTATTACCCAGCTCACAAGTAGTTGGATTTATTTTCCCCCCTTAGACGGTTGGCTTGGCACAATTAATCAAGGCTAATGTTGGAATGATTTTTGTTACTAGGAAATCAACGTCAGCAAGCTAAATTGACACCCCGACACCTTCCGTTTATAGATCTCACCAAGTAAGCATATTCATAATTCATTGTTGCTTTATGAAAGATCTTTGCATTATGAAAATAGCTGTTTATAGTTAGTTTTGTTGAAAAAAAGAAAAACACAGAGATATGCAAATCAAAATTAAAATTATCACCCTGGTAAATCTGGAGCTTTATTTGCAGTGTATTTACTCTATGAACACTGTTAGAAAATTAACTCAACTATATGTTTACCAAGCGGCTTTCAATTTTATCATGTGTTAGTGTGTGCTGGTACATTTCTTGGAACTGTAGGTCAGAATCTCTCAGTAGGTGAAAGGATAGTGGAACATATTTATTTGGTCAGTGTTAAGTTCACTTGACACTCACTGGGTATATGCCTGTGCACATAAGTGGGTATATCTCAGTAGATGCTATGGATAATTAATTTATTTTATGTCACATAAGTTGTGGTTTTTGTTGCATAAAGAAAAGTGTATAATATAACTCGTAGTACTGTAAATGTGAAACACTTTGTGTATGCAGATGATATTCTCATATTTTCAGTTGCCAAATTTAGTTTTCAGAAGGTAGATATATATTCTGTGTTTTCAGAAGGTAGATATATAACAATGTATATGTGTCATGTGCGGCCGCACATACACAAGGCGCAGGCGCGCCCGCGACATACGCCGCGCGGCTGAGCGCGCAGAGCGCGCGGTCCAGCAGCCCGAAGGGGCAACTTCCAGTGGCTAGAAATCAGGGATTAGATTAGAGGCTGTTTTGGTTAGTCCTATAATTAGGGGAGTACCTTCCTTAGAATTGTTGGGCCATTGGCTATATAATCCTGTAAGCAGGAATGAATAAAGTAAGCAAGTTTAATCACCAATTCCCTTCTCCCTCGTCTGTTCCTAAGCCCAGGTGGCCGAGAGGGGTATAACCTCCGTCCTGGACGACATAGCCGGAGACTACGAGCTTCGTAGTCGGGGGCCAGCTACCCTAGACCACTGTGCTCTTGACAACCTGGTATCACGGTCTCGTCGATCCTCTCCCACCCGCTCCTCCCAGTCCTCGTCCGCAGCCGCCCAGCCCACTTCCGCCGCGCCTCCATCGCCCACCTCAGCCGCGTCCATCCATCGCGAACCAGTCATGGCCGAGCCCTCCACAGCCGACCTCATGAAGGCCATCAAGGCCCTCACCGACGACATGGCCACCATGAGGGAAGATTTGGCCTCCCTGAAGAAGGAGAAGTCCGAGTCGTCTGCCGGCGGCGGCGGCGATCGGCGCGCGGACGGCCACACTCCTAGGGCTGAAAACGGTCGGAAAAATTTCCGAACCGACCGACGCCGTTTTCCGGATTTTACCGACCGTTTTCCGTTTTTTTCGGTACTGATCGGAAATGATCCGGAAAACGGTATCGGGGTTTCGGAAACGGTATCGGAAATGATTTCAGTAGTTTACCGATCGTTTCCGAAGTTTACCGTATTTATTCGGAAATTTACCGATTGTATCGATTCGGTACTGATTCGGAAATAAAATTCATATACTGTTGACTCACTGGATAAGGCCAAGACCCAGGCCGGAGGCGGCGGTGGAGCCTGGAGACAGCGTCGGCGGCCGAGGGCGGCGTCGCCGGTGGAGGCCAAGGCCGAGGGCGGCGTCGGTTGTGGAGGCCGAGGCCGGAGGAGGCGGCGGCGGCCGAGGCCGGAGGCGGCGGTGGAGCCCGGAGACGGTGTCGGCGGCCGAGGCCGAGGGCGGCGGTGGCTGTGGAGGCCGAGGCCGGAGGCGGCGGTAGAGCCCGGAGGCCGAGGGCAGCGACGGTGGTGGAGGCCGAGGGCGGCGTCGCCGGTGGGGGAGGCCGAGGGCGGCGTCGCCGGTGGGGGAGGCCGAGGCCGGTGGCGGCGACGAGGATGGACACCGGTGGCGGTGGAGGCCAAGGCTGCTGGCGGCGGTGAGGATGGACACTGGCGGCGGTGGCACGGTGGAGGCCCGAGACTGCGGTGCTGCGGATGGAGTTTTCTCCTTTTATTTGTTATCTTTTTTATAAATGCCACCGAAGCCTAAGAGTGCGAAGAAAATTAGATAAAATACTCCAGATACAAAGTACGGATGGAGTCCTAATAATACCGACGTTTGGAGACCCGACGACGGACTAAGGCGATGTGAGTCTCTAAAACTTCTTGGGTGGATGGGACAGGCTGGACGGGATGTGAGTTACTCTAGACATTATATGTGAGGTAAAGTTATTTCCGATCCGAATTTATGGATGTCCGACCGATATCGATGAATTTCTGACCGAGCAACTCCGTTTCCGATGTTTCCGAATTTTCCGAAGCCGTTTCCATTTCCGACATTACCGATTTCGATTCCGATTCCGAGTATAAAATATGGAAATGGAAATGATTTTAGGGTTTTTCCGACCATTTCCGACCGTTTTCAGCCCTACACACTCCGGATCACCCGCCCAGGCACAAGAAGTGGGATTTCCCACGTTTCGACGGCACCACCGACCCCATGCTCTTCCTCAACAAGTGCGACTCCTACTTCCGCCAGCACCGTACCATGGCGGAGGAACGCGTGTGGCAGGCTTCGTACCACCTCGACGACGTCGCGCAGCTGTGGTATAACCAGCTCGAGGAGGACTCCGGCACACCCACCTGGGCGCGCTTCAAGGAGCTCCTGAACCTGCGATTCGGGCCGCCGCTCCGCTCGGCGCCGCTGTTTGAACTCGCCGAATGCTGGCGCACGGGCCCCGTCGCGGAGTACTCCAACCGTTTTCAGGCGCTCCTACCTCGCGCAGGTCGGCTGGAAGAGGAGCAGCGCGTTCAGCTCTACACCGGCGGCTTGCTGGCGCCGCTCAGCCATGCAGTTCGCCTCCACAACCCCGACTCGCTCGCCGCTGCCATGAGTCTCGCGCGGCAGATCGAGCTGATGGAGACAGAGCGACCGGCGCCGCCACCGCCACGCGCGCCTGCGCGGGGCATCCTGCCCGCGCCCGCACCCCGGGCTGCCCTGCCGCCTCCACCACAGCCGCTGGCTCTGCCTGCGCCTCCGGCGGCCGCGCAGCCGGCCCGAGGAGACGGGAATCGCCGCCTCTCGCCCGAGGAGATGGCTGAGCGCCGCCGACTCGGTCTCTGCTTCAACTGCAACGAGCAATACTCTCGCGGCCATAATCGTTTTTGCAGGCGCATTTTTTTCCTGGAGGGTGTCGAAATTGACGACGCCGAGGACGAGGTGGTGGCAGCCGAGCCCGACGCCGAAGCGCCCTGCTTCTCCTTGCAGGCCCTGGCTGGGGTTCCGGTGGCGGGTACCATGCAGCTCCGCGTGGCCCTTGGCGCCGCAGCCCTCGTCGCCCTCCTCGACTCCGGCAGCACGCATAACTTCATCTCGGAGGCAGCAGCCCGGCGTTCCGGCCTTCCACTACGCCAGCGCCCCCGCCTCACCGCCCTGGTCGCGAACGGCGAGCGCGTCACCTGCGACGGCGTTATCCGTGACGCGCCCCTGCTCATCGACGGCGTCGCGTTTCCAGCCGACCTGTTCGTCATGCCGCTGGCCGGCTACGACGTCGTCCTGGGGACCCGGTGGCTGGGCGCGCTCGGGCCCATCGTCTGGGACCTCAGCAGCCGGCGCATGACGTTCCAGCACCAGGGGCGCTCCGTCTCCTGGACAGGATTCGCCGGCCCTTCGGCGCCGTCCCTGCGCGTCACCTCGGAGGCGGGCCCTCTCCTCGACGCGCTGCTGCATGCGTTCGGGGGGCTCTTCGCAGACCCGGCCGGTCTGCCCCCCAAACGCGCGCACGACCACCGCATCACCCTGAAGCCCGGTGCCCAGCCCGTGGCCGTGCGGCCCTATCGGTACCCAGCGGCGCATAAGGACGAGTTGGAGCGGCAATGCGCCGCTATGATGGAGCAGGGTATCGTCCGCCGCAGCGACTCGCCCTTTTCGTCACCGGTCCTCCTCGTCAAGAAGCCGGACGGCTCGTGGCGCTTCTGCGTCGATTACAGGGCCCTCAATGCGCTCACCGTCAAGGACGCCTTCCCGATCTCGGTGGTTGACGAGCTCCTCGACGAGCTACACGGCGCCAAGTTCTTCACCAAGCTGGACCTCAGGTCCGGGTACCACCAGGTGCGGATGCGGCCGGAGGATGTGCACAAAACGGCGTTCCGCACCCACGACGGCCTCTACGAGTTCCTGGTGATGGCATTCGGGCTATGCAATGCCCCGGCAACATTCCAGGCCCTGATGAATGACGTGCTCCGGCCTTTCCTCCGTCGCTTCGTCCTGGTATTCTTTGATGATATTCTCATCTACAGCAGGACATGGGCAGATCACCTCCGCCATCTTTGGGCCGTCCTCGACGAACTGCATCGCCACCAGCTCTTCGTCAAGCGCTCCAAATGTTCCTTTGGAGCTCCCTCCGTTGCCTACCTCGGCCACATCATCTCCGCGGAGGGGGTGGCAATGGACCCGGCCAAGGTGCAGGCGATCCACGACTGGCCGGCTCCGCGCTCAGTTCGGGCGGTGCGCGGCTTCCTCGGTCTTGCGGGCTACTACCGCAAGTTCGTCCACGGCTACGGGGCCCTGGCTGCTCCACTGTTGGCGCTACTCAAAAAGGAGGGCTTCTCCTGGGATGACGCGGCAGCATCGGCGTTCGCGGCCCTCAAAGCCGCCATCACGACCGCCCCCGTCCTCGCCATGCCAGACTTCACCAGGCTGTTCACCGTCGAGTGCGACGCGTCGACCGCAGGCTTTGGGGCGGTCCTGACTCAGGAGGGAAACCCGGTCGCCTTCTTCAGCCGCCCAGTGGCGCCCCGCCACCGCGCACTGGCCGCCTACGAGCGCGAGCTCATCGGCCTCGTCCAGGCCGTACGGCATTGGCGACCGTATCTCTGGGGGCGGCGCTTCCTCGTCAAGACGGACCACTACAGTCTGAAGTACCTCCTCAACCAGCGCCTTGCCACGATCCCTCAGCACCACTGGGTCGGCAAGCTCTTGGGCTTCGACTTCTCGGTGGAGTACCGCTCCGGCGCCACGAACACCGTCGCCGACGCTCTCTCCTGACGAGACACCGACGAGGGGGAGGTCTTGGCGATCTCGGCGCCCCGCTTCGACCTCGTTGACCGCCTGTGGCATGCCCAGGCCACCGACCCGGCCCTGGTCGCCCTCTACGCCGAGGTCCGCACGGGCGCCCGCGCTGCACCTTGGGCGCTGGTGGACGGCATGGTCACCTACGACGGCCGCCTGTACGTTCCGCCCGCGTCGCCGCTACTCCAGGAGGTCGTGGCCGCTGTCCACAACGATGGCCACGAGGGCATCCACCGCACTCTACATCGCCTTCGACGGGACTTCCACTTCCCCCAGATGCGCCGCATCGTACAGGAGTTCGTGGCGGCCTGCCGTACCTGCCAGCAGTACAAGTCGGACCACCTTCGGCCGGCGGGACTACTGCAACCACTGCCGGTGCCGTCCGCTGTTTGGGCCGACGTCGGCATCGACTTCATCGAGGCGCTGCCCAAAGTGCAGGGCAAGACGGTCATCCTCTCCGTGGTGGACCGCTTCAGCAAATACTGCCACTTCATCCCATTGGCGCACCCCTACACCGCAGAGTCCGTCGCCCAGGCCTTCTTCGCCGACATCGTTCGCCTCCATGGCGTTCCGCAGTCCATCGTCTCGGACCGCGATCCGGTGTTTTCACATCGGCGTTCTGGCAGGAGCTTATGCGGCTCACCGGGACGAAGCTCTTCATGTCATCCGCCTTCCACCCTCAGACGGACGGTCAGACCGAGGCGGCCAACCGCGTCATCGTCATGTACCTGCGCTGTTTTTCCGGCGACCGTCCTCGCCAGTGGCTCAGGTGGCTGCCATGGGCGGAGTACGTCTACAACTCCGCCTACCAGTCCTCTCTCCGCGACACACCGTTCCGGGTGGTCTACGGCCGGGATCCCCCGTCCATCCGCTCGTATGAGCCAGGCGAGACACGAGTGGCCGCGGTGGCTCAGGAGATGGAGGAGCGCGCCGCTTTCCTCGACGACGTCCGCTATCGCCTGGAGCAGGCTCAGGCGGCGCAAAAGCGCAGCTACGACCGGCACCATCGCCCGGTGTCCTTCCAGGTCGGTGACTGGGCTTGGCTGCGCCTTCGACAGCGCGCTGCAGCATCCCTCCCCAACTCGCCCAAGGGGAAGCTAAAGCCCCGCTATGTCGGGCCGTATCAGGTTCTGGAGCTGATCAACGAGGTGGCTGTCCGCCTCTAGCTGCCCACCGGTGCGCGGCTGCATGACGTGTTCCATGTCGGCGTCCTCAGGAAGTTCGTCGGCACCCCACCGGCTGCTCCTCCACCACTGCCTCCACTAATGCACGGGGCTGCTGTGCCCGCACCAGCCAAGATCGCCAAGGCCCGGATCGCCAGGGGCGTGCGCCAGCTGCTCGTCGAATGGCAGGGCGAACCACCGGCTGCGGCTACCTGGGAGGACCTGGAGGACTTCCGCACTCGGTTTCCGGCTTTTCAGCTCGAGGACGAGCTGGATTTCGAGGCGGGGAGAGATGTCATGTGCGGCCGCACATACACAAGGCGCAGGCGCGCCCGCGACATACGCCGCGCGGCTGAGCGCGCAGAGCGCGCGGTCCAGCAGCCCGAAGGGGCAACTTCCAGTGGCTAGAAATCAGGGATTAGATTAGAGGCTGTTTTGGTTAGTCCTATAATTAGGGGAGTACCTTCCTTAGAATTGTTGGGCCATTGGCTATATAATCCTGTAAGCAGGAATGAATAAAGTAAGCAAGTTTAATCACCAATTCCCTTCTCCCTCGTCTGTTCCTAAGCCCAGGTGGCCGAGAGGGGTATAACCTCCGTCCTAGACGACATAGCCGGAGACTACGAGCTTCGTAGTCGGGGGCCAGCTACCCTAGACCACTGTGCTCTTGACAATATGTTTGCACAAAAATAATGTTACCTCTCCAAATGTTTTGCTCCCAAAAAAACTACAAGTTATAAGACTGATATTCATTTTAGTTATTCTAGCTTTCAAGGCTTAGCTTCTGCAGTTTCCAAATGGAAGAAAAATGAGTTCTGAGTAATAAATATTTTAGTTATTCTACCTTTCAAGACTCCTAACAATGCTGCTAAAATTAAATACATCTCATTTCCTTCTAAATATTTGGGCAGAGGCAAAAAGATATATGAATAAGCCACACTAGAACATATGCTTGATTTTTTTGGTGATCAATGAAATTCAGCTGAACAGGAAGAAATGAGATGTATAACAATCAGCAAACAGGTTATAGATGTTACCCTCTGTTAGTGTCGCCAATTCTAATTTGTGCACCATATGGAAACAATATGCGAACTGTCCAAACAAGATCCAAAGTATGAGTACACTGACATTTTCTTTTGACCAGCCAGAAAAAATACGGAGGTTTGAGGAGTCAAAGTTGTAAAGAAAGAAAGAATTAAATAGTGACAGCATTGGCCTTCTACCAAGATCCAAAGTTACCAATGAAGAGCTGATATGCTGCTGCTCTCTGCCCCTCACCGATCGGAGGTTGTACGTGTGGACGATCGGTGGGCGCTGTTTGAAGGTTGATCGGCGGCGAGGAGCCAGCGATCGTGCGAGGAGGAAGAAAGAGGTGGCGGCTAGGGTTAGACTCCCGGCTCCCTTCAGGAAGCCGGAAACAATATGTTTCTCCTTTCTAAAAATAAAAATAAGTTTCTAATAATAATAATAGTTCTCTAATAATAGGAAACAACGTCCTGGGCCATGAGGCCTTCTCCTGCATGCGCCTGCTAGCCATGAGCGGTCCTCCTCTGATATTGAACTCCCGTCATAACATCTCTCCCCGCCCCGGCAAACAGCTCGTCCTCGAGCTGCACATCCGGGTAGAGAGTCTTGAAGTCGTCCAGGGGCTCCCAGGTGGCGTCGTCCTCCGGAAGACCTTGCCACTTGACGAGGATGCGCCACGCGCCGCGACGAAGCTGGGCGCGCAGGACCTGCGCAGGGGCTGGCAGCAGTCGCCCGTCCTGAACCGGTGGCAGCACGGCCGGCGTTGATGGTGGCGAGCCGGCGTAGTTGTAAGGCTTTAACAGCCCTACATGGAAGACGTCATGCAGGCGCGCGTCCGCGGGGAGTCGGAGACGATAAGCCACCTGCCCGATGCGCTCAACGATCTGGAACGGCCCGGCGTAGCGTGGGCGCAGCTTGCCCTTGGACGGCGAAGCGAGCGCATGGGTGGGTCGGTGGAGAAGTCGGAGCAGCACCCATGCGCCCACGTCGAACTCCACCTCGCGATGGTGCTCATCGTAGTGGCGCTGGGCGTACTGCTGGGCCTGAAGAAGACGCTCGCGAACCTCCTCCAGGAACGCGTCGCGGTCCCGCAGCATGGCGTCCACCGCCTCTGTCTGAGCCGCCCCGGCGTGGTGTGGCAGGAGGGGTGGCGGGGGTCGGCCGTACACAACCTCGAACGGCGACGCTCGGAGCGCCGTGTGGTATGAGGTGTTGTAGCAGTACTCCGCCCAGGAGAGCCAGTCGACCCACGAGCGAGGCCGATCACCTGTCGCACAGCGTAAGTACATCGCGATGATCTTGTTGACGACCTCGGACTGGCCGTCCGTCTGGGGGTGAAAGGCCGTACTGAGCCGCTGCTTGACACCGGCACATTTAAAGAGATCGCGCCAGAGATTGCTGGTGAAGACTGGGTCGCGATCGCTGACGATGGAGCTGGGGAAGCCGTGCAGGCGCACGATCCCGTCGAAGAAGGCGCGGGCGACGGAGGCGGCGGTGTAGGGGTGGCTGAGCGCGATGAAGTGGGCGTACTTCGAGAAGCGGTCTACCACCGTCAGGACCACGGACTTGCCGTGCACCTTCGGCAGCCCCTCGATGAAGTCCATAGAGATATCCGCCCACACCTGCGACGGAACGTCCAAGGGCTGAAGTAGGCCGGCCGGCTGTGTGGTCGGCGTCTTGTTCCGCTGGCACACGTCGCAGGAGCGGACGAAGTCGTGCACCAGCCGGCGGTCGCCGGGGATGTAGAAGTCCGCGCGGAGGCGCACAAGGGTTTTCTGGACCCCCTCGTGGCCAGCCGAGTGAGCCAGGGTCACCACCTGGTGGCGCAAGTCGTCGGTGGCAGGCACGTAGATGCGCTTGCCGTGGAGGAGGAAGCCGTCGTCGGCTGCCCATGGCTCGCCCAGAGACGCAGCCTCCAGCTGCTGCAGCAGGTCGCGCGCGACCGGGTCGTCCGCGGTGGCGCGGCGGATGTCGGCGTAGAGGTCGAAGGAGGGCCCAGAGAGGGCACAGAGCGCCGCAGTCTCCTCGTCGCGGCGGGACAGCGCGTCGGCCGCCGAGTTGAGCCGCCCGGGGCGGTACTCAACCGTGAAGTCGAACCCGAACAGCTTGCTGAGCCACTGGTGCTGAGGCACGGTGGACAGCCGCTGGTCCAGGAGGAACTTCAGGCTGTAGTGGTCGGTGCGGACGAGGAACCGGCGCCCCCACAAGTACGGGCGCCAGTGCCGGACGGCTTGCACCAGCCCGATGAGCTCGCGCTCGTAGGCCGCCAGCTTGACATGGCGGGCGGCGAATGGTCGACTGAAGAAAGCCAGGGGTCCCCCCCCTTGGTGTAGAACGGCGCCAAAGCCGGTGCCGGACGCGTCGCAGTCGACCACGAACTGGCGCTCGAAGTCGGGCATCTGTAGAACCGGCGCCGACGAGAGCGCCCGCTTCAGGGCAGCGAAGGCCTCGTCCGCCTCCGCCGTCCAGACGAACGCCTCCTTCCGCAGGAGACGTGTGAGTGGTGCCGCGATGGAGCCGAAGTCGCGGATGAACTTCCTGTAGTAGCCGGCGAGGCCCAGGAAGCCACGCACCCCGCGTGGGGAGCGCGGTAGCGGCCATGAGGCGACCGCGGCCACCTTGTCGCTATCCATGGCGACGCCGTCGGCGGAGATGACGTGGCCGAGGTAGGCGACGGAGAGGGCCCCGAAGGAGCACTTCGACCTCTTCAGAAAGAGGCCGTGGGCCCGTAAGGCGGTGAAGACGAGGCCGACATGCTGCAGGTGCTCAGACCACGACGTGCTGTAGATCAAAATGTCGTCGAAGAAAACCAGCACGAACCTGCGGAGGAAGGGGCGGAGCACGTCGTTCATCAACGCCTGAAATGTCGCAGGGGCGTTGGAGAGCCCAAACGGCATCACCAGGAACTCGAAGTGGCCGTGGTGGGTGCGGAACGCCGTCTTCTCGATGTCCGCCGGGTGCATGCGCACCTGGTGGTACCCCGAGCGGAGGTCGAGCTTGGTGAAGTACTTGGCCCCGTGGAGCTCGTCGAGGAGCTCATCAACCACCGGGATCGGGAACTTGTCTTTGGACGTACGGTCGTTGAGCGCGCGGTAGTCGATGCAGAAGCGCCACGACCCATCCGCCTTCTTGACGAGGAGCACGGGTGCCGAGAACGGAGAAGTACTGGGGCGGATGATGCCCTGCTCCAGCATGGCGGCGCACTGCCGCTCGAGCTCATCCTTTTGCAACTGAGGGTACCGGTACGGCCGCACTGCCACCGGCGCGGTTCCGGGCAGCAGGTGGATGCGGTGGTCGTAGGGGCGGGCTGGTGGAAGGCTGCGCGGTGTGTCGAAGACGGCGTCGTGCTGAAGTAGGAGCTCGTCCAGCAGCGGGTGGTGCGGGTCCGAAGCGACCGCTGCCAGCGACCGCTGCTGGGAGGGCGCGCCCGGGGCGCCCACACACTGCCACGTGACGCGGCGGTCCACATGCAGGAAGGACACGGTGAGCCCCTCGAAGTCCCAGGTGAGGGGGCCCAGCGTGCCAAGGAAGTCGACGCCGAGGATGAAGTCGAAACAGCCGAGCGCGAGGCCGACGCAGGTGATGGAGAAGGACGTCCCGCAGATGTCGACGGGCACGTCGCGGGCGATGCCGTCACACGGCACGCGCTCGCCGTTGGCCACCGTAACGCGAAGCTGGTCGCCCCCCCTGAGGAGCGAGACCAAGGCGCCGCATGGCCGCGCCCTGGAGGAAGGTGTGGGTGGAGCCGGTGTCCAGGAGGGCGAGGAGGCGCTCGCCCTTGATCGTCACGGGCAGGAGCATAGTGTGGTACGTCCTGATGCCTGCAAGAGCGTGTACAGAAACCACGAGAGCGTGAAGGTGAGCGTGAGCGTCCGCTGCGGCGGCGGCGTCTGCGGGCAAGGCCGCGGCCGCGTCGTCGGCGGCCGCCTCCTCGTCGTCGTCGAGGAAGTCGTCCGCCTCCAGGAAGAACAGGCGGGGGCACACGTGCCCACGCACGTACTGCTCGTCGCAGTTGTAACAGAGGCCCTGACGACGGCGTTCCTGCATCTCGGCCGGCGAGAGGCGACGGTACGGCCGCACGGGTGCCGCCGGGGCTGCTGCGCCCGGTGCTGCAGCGCCAGCTGCGGGCGGCGCAGGCAGCGCTGGTGCTCCAGCCGGGGCCGCGGCCGCCCCCTGTTGGCGTGGGGAAGGGCTGCCGCGGGGGAGGCGGGCGCCGCGCTGCTGAGGGGTGCTGCCGCGGCCAGAGCCCGTGTCTCGAAGGCACGGGCGAGGAACATGGCCGTCTGGAGGTCGGGCGGGGCGCGCAGCGCGACGTCGACCCGAATGTGGTCCGGGAGGCCGCCGACGAAGAGCTCCGCCTTTTGGCGCGTGGAGATGTCCCTGGAGTGCGCCAGCACCGTCTGGAAGCGGTCCGCAAACTCCTGGACCGTGGAGTGGAAGGGAAGGCGCCCCAACTCGGCCAGCCGCGAGCCGTAGATAGGCGGTCCGAAACGAAGACGGCAAAGCTCCTTGAAGTGCTCCCAGGACGGCATGCCCTCGTCCAACAGGAGGGCGTAGTACCATGTCTGAGCGGCGCCGGTGAGGTGGTAGGAGGCCATCCACGTCCGCTGCTCCACCGGAGTGCGCTGGCCCCAGAAGAATTGTTCACAGTGTGTGAGCCAATTCAGCGGGTCGACCGAGCCGTCATACGTCGCGAAGTCGATCTTGTAGGTCCGAGGCTGGAAAGGCGCCGCGCCGAACGTCGCGGGAGCGGCAGCCGAGG
The DNA here is from genome assembly GCA_003991445.1 of Oryza meyeriana var. granulata. NCBI lineage: Eukaryota > Viridiplantae > Streptophyta > Magnoliopsida > Poales > Poaceae > Oryza > Oryza meyeriana. The sequence continues at coordinate 6,367 of RYFJ01000852.1, read as the reverse complement.
GCGCCCCGCCGAGCGCTGGAGCTGCAGCCGGCGCGACCCGAAGGGTGGAGCCGTGGAAGATTGGGCCGTCAACGCCGCCATAGAGCGTTCCCGACGCCGGAACGCCCCCATGGCCGAAAGCCCGCTGTGATGGAAGGGGTCGAATGGACCGACGGGCGCGCCGGCGCGGAGGAGTAGACCGGCGGCGCGACGTCGGGGAGCCACGGGAGGAAGCTGGGGACGGCGAGTGGGGGAACTGGATCTCCTGGATGGGGACGCCGCCGGGGGAACCGCCGGTGCTGGCGCGGTGGTGTGCGCCGTGCTGTCCTGCGGCATCCCGTAGGGGTAGACGGCGCCCGAGGCGGGCGAAGGCAGCCGCTGCTGCGGGTTGGGCGCCGGCGGCTGCTGCGGGTGTGGGTGAGTCGGCGCCACGCCTGGCTGCGGTCCCAAGAGGAATGCGTGGACGCCGGCCATCATCCTGCCGAGGTCGAGAACGGCCGCGGTGAGCTGCTCGTTGGTCATCACCCCCACAGCGGAGGAGGAAGCCCCGGCGGCCAGCGGCAGCGATCCCGCGGGCAGAGAGGTTGGCGGAATCGGTGCGGACGGAATCGGCACGGACACGTTGGGCACGGATACGTTGGGGTCCGGCGGCGGCGCGGTTGAAGCGGGCAGCGGCAGCGACATCGGATCGGAAGTGGCTGATACCAGGTTGATATGCTGCTGCTCTCTGCCCCTCACCGATCGGAGGTTGTACGTGTGGACGATCGGTGGGCGCTGTTTGAAGGTTGATCGGCGGCGAGGAGCCAGCGATCGTGCGAGGAGGAAGAAAGAGGTGGCGGCTAGGGTTAGACTCCCGGCTCCCTTCAGGAAGCCGGAAACAATATGTTTCTCCTTTCTAAAAATAAAAATAAGTTTCTAATAATAATAATAGTTCTCTAATAATAGGAAACAACGTCCTGGGCCATGAGGCCTTCTCCTGCATGCGCCTGCTAGCCACGAGCGGTCCTCCTCTGATATTGAACTCCCGTCATAACAAGAGCACCCTTTGAGCTTTGGTAAATCTAGCTTGTGGAACCAATACTTCCAGGTATTACTTATTACCAACTTAAATAAATCTGCAAGACTTGTGCTATGTAATCCAAAAGTAGAGTTATGAATTGTTGGAAAACCATGGTTGCTAGCTGGTTCCTTCACCTGTCTTAAGGTCCTTTAAAGCTTGAATTGTGTTGAATTAACCAAAATACTATAATATGTTTACTTGATGAGAAATCGTTTCGACTCTTTTTTTAATTTGTTTGATGGTTGATGTTGTGTGTTTGTTTGTGCTCGTGACGATTCTTATACCTAGACAATGAATCTTTAGGTGATTTCTCCTAATTCTAATTATAACCATGCTAACCTTTCTAGCTAGAGAATTCTACATTTGTTCCATGCTTACCTTTCTAGCTAGAGCATTCTCATTTCAAATGTACGTATCTACATTTGATTGATGATTCAAATTGTAATTATCCTATAATGATATACATGTGGCAAATGTCGAAAAAAAATCAATCAAAGATCAAATTCTGAATTTGGAGAAGATTTAAACAAATGAACTTGGCAACGGCCCTGCTAATTTGAGATTGCACATGTATTATACAATATTCTGAAGTAAATAATACAATTACCAACTGCAGGTGTTAATCCAACTGAGACCAGACTGACTAAATAGCTGTTCAAAACTCATATATACTCTGGCCATTTAAAATTAAATTCATACTATCTCCCATCAGAGGAGCAGCTGACCCATCTGTATAACATAATCAAAACTGCCACCAAGTTAATACTTGTAGTTTCTCATCAATTCAGAATTGCTAGCAAAATACTTGTAATTTGAACTGCCGCAAAAAGAACAAGATATCTTACTGTATGACCATATATGTTATGGCTGGATTGTTGGCTTTATTGATCTGATTGCATTAGAACTATGGCAAGGATACGAGCCTGATCACCCTCCCTAGGAGGCTCTGATCATAACAACTCTGCTCCTCCTTTTTCTCCCCACTGGATTACAAATAAATAGCCATTGAAGCTAACCACCCCCTATAATTTCTCTCATCTTTCCTATTATTCTTCCTAGCCTTCCAAACTAAGCTCCATACCTAAAACTATGGAAAGACTTAACAAAAACTTGCCCAATTAACAAAACGTGGCTATTCAAGCCACTTGTGTTGTGGGCGCCGGCCTGTTTCTTCTTGCGATGAGTATATGTTTTGCCGACAAAAGCGTCCACAACACTACCCCCCTCCTGGAGAAACAGCTCGTCCTCGAGCTGGAACGTCGGATGTGCCTCTTTGAAGGAATCCAGGGTCTCCCAGGTTGCTTCAGCAGCAGGCCGGCCGACCCAGCGAACCAACAACTCCCAGTTGCCACGGTTGAGACGAGCGCGGATTATGGACTCCGGTGTTGGGACCACATGGCCACGGGACAGAGGCGGAAGAGGCAAGCGCATTTGGAGGAGTACCAACAAACGGCTTGAGGAAGACAACATGGAAGACATCATGTATCTTTGCCTTGGGCGGCAGCTGGAGACGATAGGCCACCGTACCAACTCGTTCCACAACCTGATAAGGCCCATAGTAGCGAGGAGAGAGCTTGCCGCTGGACTTGGTGGTGATGCCGGCGGCGGTGCGGGGGAAGACGGAGCCACACCCAGTCACCAGCGGTGAACTGGATGTCGCGATGGCCCTCGTCATAATGTAGCTTCATGTGGCTCTGGGCATGCAGCAGCCTCTCGCGGATCTCCGCCAGAAATGCGTCACGCTCAGTGAGCTGTTTGTCCAGAGCTGCGACGCGAGCCATGCCGGGTTGATAGCTCGCCATGGTCGGCGGTGCCCTGCCATAGACCACCTGAAAAGGATGTATTGTAGCAGAACTCGGCCTAGGGGCAACCAACGTACAGCCAACTGCGGGGGCAGTCGCCAGCGAGACATCGGAGGTAGACGCCAAGCACCCTGTTCGTCACCTCAGATTGGCCGTCGGTCTGCGGATGAAACGCAGAACTGAGGCGTAGTTTTACCTCGGAAAGAGCGAACAGTTCCGTCCAGAATGTGCTGGTGAAGACAGGGTCGCGGTCGCTGACGATGGAGCAGGGTAGGCCGTGGAGCTGGACTATGTGGTCGAAGAAGACGCGCGCCACCGAGGTCGCCGTGTAGGGATGTTCAATGGCGATGAAGTGGGCATATTTGGAGAAACGGTCCACCACGGTGAGCACCATTGATTTGCCGCCCACCTTGGGAAACCTCTCCACGAAGTCCATGGCGATATCGGCCCAAACCGAGCTCGGGACCTCAAGCGGCTGGAGGAGCCCAACGGGATGTAGATGCTCGGTTTTGTTTTGTGAAGCAGACAAGACATCCCTGCACAAAGTCACGGAACAAACCAGATTGGCGTTGAGGGTTATAGAAAGACGCCCGCAGCCGATGAAGTGTCTTCTGGACGCCTTCGTGCCCGACGCCATGGGCCGTGGCTAGGATTTGTGGCCACAGTGCCGAAGAGTCAGGCACGTAGATGCGGCCGCGGTGGAGGACGAAACCGTCGACCATGGTCCAGGAAGCACCGGTGACATCTTGTGCCACTTCAGCGCGTTTGGCCAGGAGTTCCGGCAAGTGGTCGGCCTCACGCCGGAAATCGTCGAACAGAGCCAAGTCCAGTTGAGAGATGGCGCAGCTGGAGACGGCCGCAGTCTCCTTGTCCCGGCGAGACAACGCATTGGCTGCCGTGTTCAAGCGCCCCGGTCGGAACTCCACTGAGAAGTCATACCCGAAGAGGCGACTCACCCATGTGTGCTGCGGAATGGTGGAGAGGCGTTGGTCGAGGAGGTACTTGAGAGCAAAGTGGTCCGTGCGCACGGTGAAGGAGCGCCCTCACAGGTAGGGACGCCAGTGGCGCACCGCCTTGACCAGGCCGATGAGCTCACGCTCATAGACGGCCAATTTGGCATGCTGAGGCGCGATAGCCCGACTGAAGAAGGCGATGGGACCGGCACCCTGGTGGAGGACGGTGCCGAACCCAGAGCCGGAGGCATCACAGTCAACGGTGAACCCCTTGGAGAAGTCAGGAAGCTGTAGAGCAGGGCTGGACATCAGTGCTGCCTTTAGCGCCATGAAGGCGTCCGAGGCCGCCGGGGACCAGCAGAAGGCGTCCTTCTTCAGGAGCGCTGTCAATGGGGCGGCGATTGCGCCATAGTTACAGATGAAGCGGCGATAGTAGCCCGTGAGGCTGAAGAAGCCTCGCAACGCCTTGATAGTCCGGGGTTGAGGCCATTGTTGGACGGCCTCAACCTTGGTCGGGTCCATGGCCACCCTAGCCACTGAGATGACGTGACCCAAATACGCCACAGTGCGCTTGGCGAAGGTGCACTTGGAGCGCTTGAGGACCAGCTTGTGGGCGCGGAGGGTGGTGAAGACAGCGCGCACATGGCGCAAGTGTTCTGACCAGGATGAACTGTAAATCAAGATATTGTCAAAGAAAACGAGTACCGAGCGGTGAAGAAAGGGTCGAAGGACCTCGTTCATCAATGCCTGGAACGTTGAGGGCGCGTTGGAGAGGCCAAAGGACATCACGACGAACTCAAAGTGGCCATGATGTGTGCGGAATGCCGTCTTGTCGATGTCCTCGGGGTGCATGCGAACCTGATGATACCCATTGCGGAGGTCGAGCTGGGTGAAGAAAGTGGCGCCCTTGAGCTCGTCGACGACCGGAATGGGGAAGACGTCGCGCACGGTCTTGGCGTTGAGGCGCGGTAGTCGATGCAGAAGCGCCAGCTCGCGTCCTATCTTGCGCCACCAAAAGGACGGGAGAGGAGAACGCCGAGGTGCTCGGCCTGATGATGCCTTGGCGCAGCATGTCGGCGCACTGCTTCTCGATCTCGTCCTTGAGCAGCTGGGGGTAACGATAGGGTGCACCCGCGATCGGTGGGGGGTACCGGCCAGCAGCGTGATGCGATGATCCAAGTGGCGTTGTGGTGGCAACCTGGTTGGTTCCGCGAAGAGGTCGGAGAACTCGGCTAGAAGCAGGGACAGTAAGTCCAAGTGCTCCAATGGCGTGGAGCTGCGGGCGTGGTCATGAGCGCGGTCGGGGCATCCAGTCCGCGCCACTTGACGTGGTGGCGCCACGCCAGAATGTCATGGAATGGCGCTCAAAAATCCCAGAGATGGGCCCAGCGTCTGAGCCACCGACAACCGAGACCAGCTCCATAGTCATCGAGAGGAAGGACGTAAAGGTCGAGGCAGAACCGCTCCTCGCCGATGGTCATGGGCACCTGCTTGCAGACCCTGTCGGAGGGGACATGGTCGCCATTGGCGACGCCCACCGTTAGGCTAGGACGTGGCGCTAGGCCGAGCGGCGTGCGTGAAGGACGCCACAAAGACGAATGAGGGACCGGAGTCCACCAAGGCACGCAGCCGCTTGGGCGATAGTGACCGGCAGATGCATAGTGTCCGCCGTTGCGATGCTGGGTGAGGGCGTCGAGGAGATTGTCACGCCGTCGCGGATGTTGGGTCAATCTTCCACCGTGCCGTCACCGGAGCATCAAAGCAGCCAACTGCCATTCAGTACAGGCCCTTCATCGAGGCAGGACTTTGATGTTTCCTTGGTGAATTTCTCCGAGCAGTTGAAAGCAGAGGTGTCCGCCCGCCGCGGGCCATCTCCTGCGGGTGAGCCGCTTCAAGCAAGCGGCCTGCCGGGGCGCGCCCTTTGTTGGGGCCGGGCGAGTGTTGATCGGCCGCCGTGGCGGCGGGGGCGGAGTTTGCGACGTGGCCGTCGCCCCATTGACCGCCTGGATGCTTGCGTCCGGTGTGGCGGGAGCACGCGGGTGGGCGCACACAGTCATCGCGTCGTCGTCCAGGTTCAAGCGCGTTCGAAGACGCGCGCGAGACCCATGCGTTCGATCGAGGCGTCGCCGGGGCACTGGAGCTCCACATCGGTCTGGAGAGGGTTTGCGTTCGCTCCAGCGGGTAGTACCAATCCTGGGTGGCATCTTCCATGTAGAAGGAGGCAGCCCAAACTTTCTCTCCGGCGGTGTGCGCGCCTGACGAAGAACTGTTCCGCCTGTGGAGCCAGACCACCGGTCCGTGCGCCATCGTAGCGGGGAAGCGGTCTTGGCGAGGAAAAAGACGACGGCTCCATGGAAAAGGCGTCCGTCGTACCGCCGGCGGTCAGAGCCGTCAGCCCTCGATCTTGTCGGACTGCAGATGGTTGACGGCGACGGAAAGACCGGCCTCTGTTTCGCCCTTGATGGTGGTGATCTGGATTGATGCTTTGATCGGCGAAAATCTTCTCCATGATCTGCTGAAGCAGCGAGGTGATGGAGTCGCCATATCATGCGCTAGTACAAGTATCCTCTCCC
>RYFJ01003771.1:0-56537 GCA_003991445.1 Oryza meyeriana var. granulata | reverse complement strand
GGTGTTGGTAACGAGTGGGTTTTTTCACAAATCCGGAGCAAGAAAAGGTCGATAGTGTAGAATGTGAGATGTCTACTTTCCGTAGTTGGGTTATCGAACCTGAAGAGGTTTTGGCTTCGCTTCGTTCTAATATGTTCGTCTCCAAAAATCCCTACCCTAAGAGTGAATTGCGTTAGCTTAAGTAGGTGTGTCCCCCAATCTGCGCAAAATACACGTAAGGGCTGTCTATTGGTAAGAATTTAAGGGTGAGTACACCCTTCGCATTGTGGAGAGATTTTACAGTGGGAGTAAGCATGGCCCTACTGTTCTTGTCTATCTATTCTATAACCTTGATGTTACTTTTAAATCTATACTCGTCTGAACTACTCGATTGCTATTTTTATTCCTACTAACGTGTGAATACGTGTTTGGTTGCCAAAACTTTGATTTGAATATAGGAGTGTTTAAAGCAATTCGCGTACGAAATCTAACAGTCCAAAGCAAACTGTACTGGTTTAGCTCGCGGTTTTCCTTTTTTGAAAGTAGTTTGGCAGCAGACGATCCTTGTCGTGGTATGCTTGGCTGGTCACACGGCTTCGGTCATTTCGGCCACTCTCAATGTTTTGGTTCCGAAAAACTTAGTAGGCTCTTCTCGTATGGCAGTTATCAACCACTCAGAATAGTGAGCTTCCAGCGGAACAGTCCAGCTTGGTGTTGCCCTCGGATGAAAATCAGATTCTCGTGAGACAGGGTTGACAAAAGTAGTTAGAAAGCGGTTGTTCCAAATAAAAAAAAAAGAACTAGAATTTTCTTTTTATTCTTCTCGGAAGGAGCGGAACTCAACTCTGTCCAAACTCTTTTTCAACGCGACCCCACATATCAATTCCAGAAATGCCACACGATGAGGTTCGCGCAGGAAATCATGAGAACATACTCCCCTCTATGCAGCGAGATGCCCACTCCTACCTAAGAAGGGGCTTGTAGATCTAATTTGATTAAGGCGGTATGGATGGAGAAGAGCGCTTCTATTGTAGGCACTTCCTGGCCGAGGAGGCTGCTCTCTCTATCTAGAATGAAAGAGGACGGATGAGTAGCACGCACTGGTAGTGGGAGCGGTCCAGTGCCGAAATCACCCTTTTCTCTTATTCGTATAAGGGGGAGTTGAGGGCTTATCTTAAATTCATCTGTTTGTTGCTGACACTCCACCATCTTGTTGTCTCATTTATTCCCAAAAGAGATTATTACTTTTTCCACCTATGGTGATCCACTCACTTTTTTCATACAATTGGAAGGTTCTACTGAGGGGGACAAACGGTTGTTTCATAGTTTTGCACTGCTTTTCTTTTCTGTCTGCCACGCACTATCTTATTTCATAATAACCTGCCTTTTTAATGATTTGTGAAAGCTGGTCAATAAAATGCAGTGGTTAAAATCCATTTGAGTAGCTGCTCATATCAATGAAAAGCCATAACAATGGTATTTTCCAATCTTATTATCTTTCCCTTTCGAAGGTCAGACAGCACGGTCAATAGGAAGGGTGCGGCACAATAGCAATCATAATCCACACACGTAACAAGGCTCAACAGGCAGAGACACAAGCATACCTATATAGAAGACATGAGAAATAATGAGCCAAGGAGATCTTTACAAAACGAGAATTCCGCCATCCAGTTCAAGCTGAAGTCGCATAGCCAAGGGAACGGAGTTTGTGCAGATGGAGAAAAGGGAGATAGCACACTATGGTGTGATTAGGTTATTAGCTATAGAGATTGAGATTGGATATGGCATTTAGATAGTCATATGCCACTGAAAGCATGGAAAGGACTACCGAAGAGGTGAACGGGCTCACCACGGAGGGAAAGCTAGATATAGCCTCTCTTCCTCCACTTGTTTGACGGATTCACATATGGTTGGTATGTTCATCAAGTTCTCGATTACTACTTACAGTGCCCACTGACTCCCTTTAATGGTACACGATCCCTGCCAATTTTTCGAAAGAAAGTGCTATCCACAGAGGGGACTAGCGGAGGAAGTACAGAAATCGCGTATCCGTCTTATCCTCGAGGAGCAATACAGTGGCTATAAAAGAAAGGAAGAGTTCGATTGCTTGGAGAAGGTATTCTTCTTGGTCGACGGTTTTTAAAAACCCTCTTGCGGAATGATAGATCCATTTGTCTTGCTCTACCTAAGCAAGATTGAGTACGATGATGCTAAAACAACCTACTATGTGTACCTCATATTTTTCGGGCTAGAATGCCATATAGTTAATGGACTATCCATTTTGCTCGATCTTGATTAGTTAGATTGCCAACTTCTTCTTCTGATGATAGGAATCTTCCCTTTATTAGGTGGCTATTCCTTTCGTACCAACCGTTCGTACCAAAGCAACCAACAGCATATGTGCCTAACATGAGGATGTTCGCTAAACTACTATGAAATTCAATGTATGAAATCGACCGGGCCTATTTTCTTGAACAATGCCTTCCACTTGATTGCCTTATAGTTGGATGCAGAAGAAGGCATTTTCCTCTAAGAGGATTGATTGCTAGCGCGGAAGACCCCTCAAGCCCATGCTCTGGTCGAACTCGCCTTTTCTACTTCTCTTATGCAAACAGATGTTGCGCTTTCTTTTGTCAGTACCTTGTTCATCTATCTTTCTTTCTTCAAGGCAGGAAGCGTTTTATATCAGAGTAATATCACCTGCTATCTCAACGAAGTTTATCCCATAGGCCCAGTCAAGACTCTCAATAATGTACTACCTATAGCTAGCTCCTTGCCAACTTTGCATTGTGTTTGACGAGATGGTCTTTTAAGTCATGACATCTGTCTTCGCAGGATGAAGAAAATGAAAAAAAGATTGCATGCATTTATAGAAACATGTGTATGAGAGCTGAGTAGCAGCTTGAAGTATTGTCCACTTCGTTAAGTTAAAGAGTGGATCCCTAACGAAAGTCAATTTGTTTTCAAAGTTTAGTTTCATGTAAGTTCGTGTCCCGGGGAATAACTAGTTCTCTTAATTGTTTCGGTTGAGGAATGCTGATAGGAGTAGGGGTGGCCCGATCTTTCGGTGAGTTGAAGGTAACTACGATTTGGGAGAAACGTTGACGACCCGACTACAACCGTACGAGACGTTGTGTTGTTGCGCCTTAGCGATCGATACACCTCTCCAAGGGTTGTTGATCTTGCCGGTGCAAATCAACCTTATTCCTGCAAGCAATCGTAGAACAAGCAAGAACGAGGTGAACAAGCACTGAATTGCTAAATCAAATATGAAGTTTCAATCTGAAAAGACAAGAGGTGGGGTTCCAATAACAAGAAGACGGGCGATCTAGTCGACACGCGCGCTTCAAGCGAAGTAGCAGTGGCCTAAAACTTCAATCTATCAAAACCCACCTCTAAAACGGCAGCGGCTACTGAATATATATATGAGTTAGGACGTCCTAGGGTTAGGATTTGCCCTGTGAGGGGCGCACTCCTCATGGGTTTAGCCCACGACACAATTACAAGGCCCAAGGCCCAAAACAGACTCGGACTGGAAGAGGTACGTGTTTTGTTTCGACGATTCCGGACAGTTCAGGAGGAATTTTGATGTGGGACCAAAACCATCTGAAAGTAGACTCCATAAGCTTTCCAAACAAGTACTTATGGCCCCAAAAGTCCTTCTGGATCAGCGCTAGGTCCGTTTGAAGTTGATGCTGTCAGGAGGCCCGAATCCGAATCCAAAACGTGCAGAACTTCATCTCTTGCCTTCTATGGACCAAAAGTGACGTGGTGATGTATGAGTAGAATTGGGTAAGGTCTTGGTTTGTCCCCAGTTAAAACTTCTTTGATCATCCATGCGTTCCTTTGCACTCGGTCTCTTTCCACTTCACCACAAGTAAGTATCTCTGCATACAGGAACATACAAAACTCATGGTGCAACCATTAGTACGTCTGTTCAAATATATAACACGTAAATCTTACGTAGAAAGCATGCCACCTAGTTGCCATGAGTACATAAGGTAGCTATGGTCATATCCGAGCTAGTAATGTCCCAATCATCATCCTCCCCTTCTTGATTGAAAACCGTCCACGGTTTCACCTTGTCATTAAGCCTGATGAACTTATCTTTATCTTTGACAAAACATAGAGGGTAGATGTTGTGCATATGGTTTGGATTCTAAAATTTTTAAACACAGAGAACACTTTGTAGGTGTCGAGCAGTTCACAACACCCCCTTCTTGCAAACCAACCTGCAACTCATTTAAACAATAGAGAACTAGATAGAGAATTATTTATACTCTAATGCGGTCCTCTAAACAAGAGCATGTCATTATGAAAAGGAGGTATATTAAAATTCGAACAATGTATACTCTATGCACATTTATATTCTCCTTTATTATCATAATTGCCAATAACATAAAAAATCACATGAGAAGGACATGGTAAATCAGATCTAACAAATAATTTCTTCTCTAAACAATAGAGTGGACAAAGATCATCAAATTGAATATAGCCCCAAGTATTTAAAGAAGATAGCAATCTAAGCTCTTCATTCTTGATAGCAATGTGAACAACATGTCTAAAATCAGCACATGGTGGTTCAACAACATTACTAACATATTCATTCACTAGTTGTGGCATGGATATAAGTGAAGCTTTATCACACAACTCTTCTTTATCACAAGCAATAGCAAGTAAATCAATTTGTGACAAAGGCAAATCTGCGGTGGCCCGATCTTTCGGTGAGTTGAAGGTAACTACGATTTGGGAGAAACGTTGACGACCCGACTACAACCGTACGAGACGTTGTGTTGTTGCGCCTTAGCGATCGATACACCTCTCCAAGGGTTGTTGATCTTGCCGGTGCAGATCAACCTTATTCCTGCAAGCAATCGTAGAACAAGCAAGAACGAGGTGAACAAGCACTGAATTGCTAAATCAAATATGAAGTTTCAATCTGAAAAGACAAGAGGTGGGGTTCCACTATTGGTGCTCTTCATAGCATGAAAAGTAGGACGTGTAATTTAGCTTGAGAATACTCACTTGATTAAACTGCAGCATCACTTAGCTTACATTCCAAACTTCTCATATAAAGTTGGTACTTCATGCTCCTCACTTCCTTCTCAGCAATGCCCACTGGCATCTCAACTATTTCCTTCTCCTCCTTTTGGTAAATACGTTGAACTTCCTGCAAAACGTTAGTAATGGGAGGCGCAAACCTAACTTGTTGCTCCCTCATGTTCTTAATTTGACTTTCAGCTTCACATGCAAGCTCTAATAAATGGGGAAGAGAATTATAAGTTTCGTGTGCAAGCATATCATAAATTTCTTGGTTAATCCCACGTAAAAATCTTATCTCTATAGCTTCCTCGCATTCATCTAAACCACAACGCAACAGATAAGTATACAAATCATGATAGTATGATGTTACGGTTTTGCTACCTTGTTTCAAACATTGTAGTTTATTGAACAAAATATTAGCATAATACATGGGAACATAAACATCTCTCAAATATTGTTTCAGATCTTTCCAGATTGAGGTCTTTTATTATGCCTACAAAGATGTTTCCAATGATATGAAGCACTTTTAACAAGAACACTAGAGGCAAACATAACTTTTTGTTTCTCAGATAAATTATGCATTTCAATTCTTATCTACTGCTACTCCATTCAATGTATGCATGAGGATCATAAGTTTCTTCAAAATAAGGTAGTGCACATACCTGACATGTATCATGTTGTCACTCCTCTTATCTCGACGAAGAGGTTGAAGTTGAGCACATTCATCTCCAATCGCCTTGCATACTCCTGCCATGGTTAGTAGAAAAACAAGAAACATACACAAAAATATGCACGCTCCTTAAACTACTAGGTAGTGGAGGCACAAAAGTCACACACACTCAAGCTTTATACCAAGCTCTTACAAGTTCCCTTACCAATGCAAGCCGAATGGTGACCACACCAACTTAACCAAAAACCAATGGAGGTTGGATATATCGATGCCTTGACAACACTTTCTTGTACGACTGCAATCAAATCTGTGGAGCTTAGGTAGCTTAACATATGTAGCAAAGGATAGCAAATGCTCAAATCAGAAAATGCAAAACTGAATAATCGTTCAAAGTCAGTACTGTGCTGGTCCTAGGAGAACGTACTAGAGACGCAAGCCTACGCACCAATGATACCACAAACGACTCCGAACAAATTAAAAGGATTCGCTGAAAGAAACAAAGGTGAGGCTTAGACTGTTTTTTTTTCACTTCTTTCTTTCCTTTTTTTTCCTTTTTTTTGGTGCGGCTTTTTTTTTCTTTTTTAAGCACCTTTTGCCTTTTTTTTGGATAAGAAATAAATTTCCAAGACCAAACTAATAACAAAGAAACTAACAAAGAAATCTGGCCAAAAATAGGAAAACAGAGCTAGAACACAGCTGAACTTTGACGAGGTTCTCCAATCACAAGGAAGACGACCAGATATGGAGTGTGCCCAAAAGCAAAGATGTAGATCTGGCTCGTCAGCTTTCCAACAAATATTTTAAACACCCAAATCCGATTCCGTATGGATCAAATCCGACGATTTTACTAAACAAGCTCAACTGACTCCGAATCGTACTCAGCAAACTTGCCAATCTGAGTAGAACTCTTTCAAAGCTCGTATTTAACTAAGGGAACGACCAGGAACCATCCGAGATATGGATGCTAAGGTGATATAGATAGCAAAGTTGGTGGGTGGTGGTGGCGTGACGATGTGAATTGCAATATTATGGCAGCGGTGGGGGTGGCGTGGAAACGGCGGCGAAGGAAGTGGTACTAGACGTGACAGAACTTGAAACTCTAAACGACTAGACACTAAGACCAGCAACACGATATGACGATGCAACTGAAAACTCAATAAAGCAAAATCTAAAAGAACAATGCAGCGGCTCAAAGATGTCTTGGTAATGATTGCAACCTTTTTTTTTCGTAGGACTTTTTCTGGTTATGGGTAGATGAATACTCACCGCAGCAACGAAAGCTCTGATACCACTTGATAGTAGTAGGGGTGGCCCGATCTTTCGGTGAGTTGAAGGTAACTACGATTTGGGAGAAACGTTGACGACCGACTACAACCGTACGAGACGTGTGTTGTTGCACCTTAGCGATCGATACACCTCTCCAAGGGTTGTTGATCTTGCCGGTGCAAATCAACCTTATTTCCTGCAAGCAATCATAGAACAAGCAAGAAGAGGTGACAAAAGCACTGAATTGCTAATCAAATATGAAGTTTCAATCTGAAAAGACAAGAGTGGGGTTCCAATAACAAGAAGACGGGGCGATCTAGTCGACACGCGCGCTTCAAGGAAGTAGCAGTGGCTAAAACTTCAATCTATCAAACCACCTCTAAACGGCAGCGGCTACTGAATATTATATATGAGTTAGGACGTCTAGGTTAGGATTTGCCCTGTGAGGGGCGCACTCCTCATGGGTTTGCCCACGACACAATTACAAGGCCAAGGCCCAAAACAGACTCAGACTGGAAGAGGTACGTATCTTGTTTCAACGATTCCGGACAGTTTAGGAGGAATTTGATGTGGGACCAAACCATCTGAAAGTAGACTCATAAGATTTCCAACAAGTACTTATGGGCCCAAAAGTCCTTCTGGATCAGCGGCTAGGTCCGTTTGAAGTTGATGCTGTCAGGAGGCCCGAATCCGAATCCAAAACGTGCAGAACTTCATCTCTTGCCTTCTATGGACCAAAAGTGATGTGGTGATGTATGAGTAGAATTGGGTAAGGTCTTGGTTTGGTCCCCAGTCAACTTCTTTGATCATCCATGCGTTCCTTGCACTCGGTCTCTTTCCCTTCACCCAAGTAAGTATCTCTGCATACAAGAACATACAAAACTCATGGTGCAGTAACGTCTGTTCAAATATATAACACGTAAATCTTACGTAGAAAGCATGCACCTTTAGTTGATGAGTACATAAGGTAGCTATAGTCATATCCGAGCTAGTAATGTCCTCATCAAATGCCCAGTTCAAGTTAAAGTTCCAGGCATCATAAGTAAGAAGACCTACCAGATGAAAAAACTATATAATGATCCCTCGCGGCTTCTTGTATACCCAAAACTCTAGTATCTACTCACCTACAATGCTTCCTGCCTCGGGTGAACAGTACTTCATTGAAGGACAAGCCGTGGTGAATTTATCGACGATAGGACTTTTCTAGAATTCAAGTAGACTTAAAGTAAATCTCTCTTTTTATGTGAAAAAATACCAATTTTGAACAGACAAAGGATACACCGAGACTTGGTTTACTCCGAAGCAACCATCTCCTCTACTTCTACTAGGCGGACCTCCTTACTCTATTCTTATTTGTCCTTCCTCTAAGAGGATTGATTGCATGAATAGCCTGCTATTGAATCTGCTTTTGTCTCAATATAAGATATACACCGGGACTATGAATCCGATCAAATTGCTAGTGTTTCAAAGAAGTGGAAGTATCGATAGAAAGAGCCTAAGGTATGGCCTTCAACTCTACTTTGATTCGGATTCATTAGCCCGTTCCATTCCACTTGGGATTCCAACTTTCAAGCAATCCTTTAGCTCCACACCAGTCCTTACCGATGAACATACTTTTCAAGTACCTGGATGGATGGGAAGTACGAACCTTTGTTCAAAAGGAAAGCTACCTAAATATGGCATTGGTAATAGGAAATTGAACCGTCAACCTTTGCCGTATATCCCGTAGAGGAACAGAAATCCTATCCTTGCTAAAACCAATCCAATCCACAAAAAGCATCATATTGTAACACTTGTTACAGGCTAGTGTTGTGAATTCGATTGAGTTCGAAAGCACATTCCCTTGCCATACGCATACGTTTTCTTGTTGCTTGACGATCGAGGAAAAAGGGATACAATACCCATTTTTAGAACCGTTCACTACTAACAAATAAAAAATAACAAAATAACAAATAATATAGTTAATTAATATAGTTAATGGTTCCAATTTGTCCTAAATTTTTCAGTCTGTGACTGGAAACCCTTTCTCTTTTCAATAGAAAGAGAAGGTATTTAAGCAGTGGTGTGTTTTGAGATACAATCAATCGAAGAGAATAAAACTGGGTCGAATAAAAAACAGGAATGAATTTCTTCAAAGGGATTCGACGAAAAAAAAGGGTTTAGTAATCCCCTCCTACTTTTAATAATTAGTAAAATAATGGGGATGAATAAGATTTTTCTCGATTTTAGATCGGATTTGGCAGCAATGGCCAAGCGGTAAGGAGGGGACTGCAAATCCTTTATCTAGTTCAAATCTGGGTGTCGCCTAACCCCCCAATAAAATACTTAGGCTTGTAGTACTGATCCAACTCGACAAATTCTTGCCCTGAACTAGTTCTAAAAGAAACTATAAATTTTTTCCTATCCTAAAAATAGGGCTCTGGCAGGGTTCTGGGTAGTGGCCCAAACCGATACCAATAACGATGAGGGAAGGCTTACTTATTAATTTCATAATTGATTATATTCCGCAATTCATAACGACGAAAGTAAGAGGTCGAAAATCTTGATATCCAAAGGACCCTAAAGGACATTCCTTTTTTCTCCTAGGATTGAAGAAGAGATTATACGAAAGACTATCAAGACTTCCTAATTATATTACACTACCTACACTAGTGTAAGGTCTACTAACTCTGTCTGGAGGATAGGCTGCTGGAAAATTTAGGGGTCGTGGAAAGGACTGAAGAGACTTTCTTTCCATACTTATGAGAGACTTCGAGTACTCAAACATTCAATCAGGATGGTCAATTAGCTCTTATCTTTTAGAATAACTGAGTTGAGTAAAAAAAAGGAAAAGTGATAAATCAACTTCTTTGCTCATGTAGGGGAATAAAAAAAATGTATGTAATAGGAGTAGTGATGTCTCCTCATTCTTTCATAGAAAGCGAGACAGTAAGGTATCCGATAGATAGTTATCTATCTTGATTTGATAGTCTATTTTTTTATGTCTTTTGCTTATGAAAGAAAGGTAACAAAACAAACAATAAGTCTGACTATTCCCACATGTTCCACTATGATTATTGAAAATCTAATATTATTGCCTTTTTTTAGGGGGCATAATTCACATAGATATAGTCAGTCTCGCTTGGGCTGCTTTAATAGTAATCTTTACATTTTCCCTTTCACTTGTAGTATGGGGATAGGGATACTACTAATTGATTGAGTAATCGATTTTTTCATCTTTTTTTACTCATCTCATTTTTTTTAAACAAGAAAAATGAGTGGGGTCCCCTTTACTTTACTAATCTGAAGAAGTTAGCATAAAACTTTGTAGATCATCTGTTAATGGCTCAATCGATGACTTCTTTTCTTGGGATGCGAAATAACAAATTTTTTTGTTTTGTTTTCTTTTGCTATCCTATACTATTATGCTAAGATATAATGAAGCAAAACATCCTTTTTTTAACCTTTTACCGAGACTTTAACCTTTTACCGGTCTCGGTGTTTTTAGTAAAGACCAGATTGAATATAAGAATGTCGTACTATTAAGTAGGATGTAACGTTGTTTTTCTAAGTTATGTCTGGGTGCTCAAAGTGATCTATTCTTGTGTGAGTTTGAGAAATCTAAGCCAAAACACCAAATCCGGTTTGTTTGTCACAACACATACACTGGTTTACTTGCAAGCTTTTCTTTGTCTCTAGTGTCTCCTCTTTATAGTTTTCACATATTAGTAACATGAATAACGAAAATTTGTAATACAAATAGAATAAAATGGCACATGGTTATTTCCGGGATCAACAAATATTAAAAGTTCAAAACTCAATAGGTATACTCAAATATTAAGGTTTGAAAGTTATATTTTACGAGCTGCAACAATAAAAATGATTTAAGCCAGGACTTTAAATAAAGTTATTCTTTAATCCATGTTAGCGTAGTAATAGTAACACAAACATCATTACTGGCAGACGGCCATTAAGTAGAAGCAAAATGGGTTAGAAATACCAGCAGAATTACATGGCCCGGTCGCAGTACCAGAATTGCAAAGAAAACAGAATTCACTTGCATCTACCAAATCTTTCTGAACAAAAATTTCAGAGCACCCCACACGTGCTGGCTAGTTCATAGTCAGTGATTTGGGCCGTGAGATCATTGCATAGGTGTTGCACAAATTTTGACCTGCTTCACACGTGCACAAAAGCTGAAAGAGGAAACGGGCAAAGCCAAAACACATGGCTAGATATAGGCTGACATTGAGACATACGGATATGCACATGCAAATGTGATACGGGGTCGCCCGATCTTCTCGACGTAGGATCTGGATACTCACGTGGATTTGATGAATCGTAGTGATCCCCCGTTGCCAATGCAAGAGTTAGCACTCTATAATTCGCCCAATCACACGTGCTGAACTTCACGACCACCGATGAAGTTCTATCGTGCTCCCAATTCCCAGCGGAAAAGGTTGAACAATCTTAATTTCAGTGAACTCCCAATTCCCTCAAGTTGGTTCAGCCAACAGAAAGAACAAGAGTATTATCAAAAGTGGTTCCCTTTACAATGGGGGTCTACCCCTCAATATATAGTCTCAGCTAAGGCTATTCCACACTAAACTTTCCATGTGGTACTATTCACACGCACTACTGTAGCACGGTGCTGTTTATGGCTACTGTTCACGGCCTGGTACTGTAGCACAGAATTATTCATGGGCTGGATTGTTCATGCCGTGGGCTTGTGCTTCCTTGGATGATGGCCACATATCCTTGATCTCCATCCATTGCTGACTCTTCAAATCTGAGCACAAGTAAGACATTGTTTTTAGGTACTATAAAATTCTCATTAAAATTAATGACATATTCATTAAGGAGCAGGTTCACCTGAGATTGTAGTTTCTTGGCTCGTGCTCTTGTTATTGGTCCTATTATTGGAGTCTCATTACTAGCTTTGACATTACTAGCGATGTCCTCATCACATGTGGTAGACAATCTTCCCACTCTTTCAAGTTTTTCTTTATCATGATACGTAGCAACGTGGAAAGTGTGCGGTTCACCACCTCCGTTTGCCCATCTGTTTGTGGGTGACAAGTTGTTGAAAACAACAACTTTGTTCCAAGCTTGGCCCACAAAGTCTTCCAAAAGTAGCTCATGAACTTGACGTCTCGATCTGAAACAATGGTTCTTGGCATTCCATGCAATCTCACAATCTCCCTGAAAAACAAATCAGCTACATGCGACGCATCGTCGCTAAAATGTGCCATTTAGAGAACTATCCACAACACCAAAGACTGAATCCCTTCCCCTCTTGGTACTAGGCAGGCCTAACACAAAATCCATGCTAATATCTTCCCAAGAAACGCTAGGAACAGGAAGTGGAGTATACAAACCATGTGGATTGAGTTTTGACTTCGCCTTATGGCATGTGATGCATCTTCGAACAAACCTCTCGACGTCTCGTCTCATCTTTGGCCAATAGAAGTTATCAGCCAACATCATGTAAGTCTTCTCCCTCCCAAATGCCCCATCAATCCTCCTGCATGAGATTCCTGCAACAATAACAAACACACAGAGGAATCCGGAACACATAGCTTATTCATGCGAAAGAGAAAACCATCATGAATATGAAACTTATCCCACCCTTTCCCATCTTTGCAATTTGAATATGGAGCTGCAAATTCATGATCGGAAGCATATAAATCTTTCAAACTTTCCAACCCAGGTACCTTTACTTCTAACTGAGTCAAAAGCACATGTTTTCTAGACAAAGCATCAGCTACCACATTCTCTTTACCTTTCTTATATTTGACAATGTATGGAAAGGTCTCAATGAATTCTACCCACTTAGCATGTCTACGATTCAATTTCGCTTGGCCCTTTAAGTATTTCAAAGATTCATGATCAGAATGTATTATGAATTCCTTAGGCCAAAGATAATGTTGCCAAGTTTTCAACACACGCACAAGAGCATATAGTTCTTTATCATAAACAGGATAATTCAATTGGGCACCATGAAGTTTCTCACTGAAATATGCAACAGGTTTTCTTTCTTGCATCAAAACCACCAATACCTATTCCACTAGCATCACACTCAATCTCAAAAGTTTTTGTGAAATCAGGTAAAGCAAGCAATGGTGCTTCAGTCAAACATTTCTTCAATTCAGTAAAAGCTTTGTCTTGTTTTTCTCCCCACTCAAAAATCACTCCCTTTTTAGTTAATTCATTTAATGGGGCAACAATGGTGCTGAAATCTTTCACAAATTGTCAATAGAAACTAGCAAGCCCATGGAAGCTACGAATTTGACTAACATTCACAGGAATTGGCCAATTTCTAATAGCTTCAATTTTAGATTCATCCACTTCAATGCCATGAGCTGAAACAACATAGCCTAGAAACACAACCTTACTAGTGCAAAAAGTACACTTCTCAAGATTGGCATACAAGTATTCTTTCCTAAGCACTTCTAGCACTTGTTTGATGTGTTCAACATGATCATCCAAACAGCGGCTATATATCAGAATATCATCAAAGTAAACTACCACAAATTTACCAATGAAGTGTTTCAAAACATGGTTCATTAAGCGCATGAATGTACTAGGAGCATTGGACAATCCAAAAGGCATTACTAACCATTCATACAAGCCAAATTTCGTTTTAAAAGCAGTTTTCCATTCATCACCATGTTTCATTCTTATTTGATGGTAGCCACTACGCAAGTCAATCTTAGAAAAGATAGTAGAACCACTTAACTCATCAAGCATATCATCTAACCTAGGAATAGGATGACAATAGCGAACAGTTATGTTGTTAATAGCTCTACAGTCTATGCACATTCTCCAAGTTCCATCTTTCTTAGGAACAAGAATAACTGGAACGGCACAAGGACTAAGACTCTCGCGTACGTACCCTTTGTCCAAAAGTGCTTGCACTTGGTGCTGAATCTCCTTTGTTTCTTCTGGATTTGTGTGGTACGGCGGCCGGTTGGGAAGAGGGGCTCCTGGGACTAAGTCAATTTGATGCTCAATACCTCGAATAGGTGGTAGACCAGCGGGTACCTCCTCTAGAAACACGTCGTCATAAGTCTGTAAAACTTGAGAAACAGCACTAGGGAGAGATGTTAAATCATTAGTAGAAAGCAATGCATCCTTATACAGCAATACAAGGTGCATCAAAGCGGGGTCATCTTTCATCTCTTTTAGATCAGATTTGGTGGCTATCATGATGAAGTTTTTCTCTCCCTCACTCTTGCTTTTATTTCTCGGTTTTGGTTTGTGGCTCTCACTCACCTTTTGTGGAATCACACTCTTTGGTTCTCTCCCTTTCTCACTCTCAACTTGCACTTCAACCTTCTGCACATTATCATTTACAATTTGAGAAGGAGTCAACGGTAGCAGCACCACTTTTTTTTGTTCCACCAAAACTTGTATTGATTAGTTCTTCCATCATGAATCACAGCACGATCATATTGCCATGGCCTTCCTAGCAGCAAGTGACATACGTCCATAGGCACCACATCACACTCCACCGTATCACGATAAGTGCCAATTTCAAATTCAACATCCACGGTGTATCCTACACTCAATGAACCTCTCTCATGCTGTCACAGCCCCAAATCTAATTTCAGGTAATTAGGGTTATAACCTACTGCCACTAGAGTGCACAAACAAAATCCTTTCAATGTCGCTTCATGCGAAATTAAAGTTTGCAAATATTTTCAAAACTCTCAATAGTAAAACCCTAACGGCAAAAATGGACCAACTCCTAACAGTGCAACAAACTTCACAGAAACATATATGGAAAATAATTTATTCAAATACTAGCCTGTTCATCATGAATCAATATAGTTTTTCCAGAATTTATTTCATTAGTTTAGACCCCTCAAAAATTCCAAACAAGTTTCAGCTTGGATCCTTCTCTTTGCCCCTTGCATTGGTACAGTCTAAGGATTTTTCTGAAGATGTTAGGTTGCACATAAAATCATGGAAAAAAATCCCTGTGAGCACTATCTCACCAAATCAACCCACTGTAAATTTTACATAATTTTATCAGATCAATAAATACTTCAACAAAATCCCTCAAATCAGCAAAGCTAGGAAGCTAGCTGAAATAAATTGGTTTACTTCTAAAATTCACCACATGAAAATGAAGACTAATTAGACAGAGCCCTTTTTGCCAAAGTGTGTGCCAACATGAACCCTATCATCAGGAATTTTGGATTAATTTATCTCCCAAAGAAAACACATAAAATGATAAGATCAAGGCACTGGAGAAATGAACTAAACTGCAGAAAGACTGGATTAGTATGCCTACTTTGCTTTTTCACCAGAGATGAACCAGACCTCTTCTAGCAACGAATTTTGGTCAGCAGGTTACACACATCTTTCTCTACCTCCAGTATTTTTCCCATAATTTATATCCCTTATTAACCTGCCGAAATTACAGATGCAAGGCAGCTGTCCCTACAGCTCACAACACTTAGTCTCTAGAGCTTTCTTCTCTCATTTCTCACTTCCAGGTGGACCCCACAAGACCTGGCCCACTTGTCAGCCTCATAGCAGCATGTGACAGTGTGTTTCACCAGGAAATTCACCCATACTCCTCCACTCCTCCTAGACCATCACTACTTGGACCCACAAGCCATAGAGTAAATCTAGTTAAATATGAGTAGAACATTGTTGCCTGACATGTGGGACCCACCCTGAATACTGTAGCAGTGGAGACGACTCAGCATTGCACGGCAGACGTGTCTTCCTCTCGTTCTCCTCTCCCACAGCACACACAGAGTGACCTAGATGAGCTCCTCCATGGAGAACATCGACCATTTCATCTCTAATCTCGCCATCAGAACCTCCTCCTCATCCTCTCCACGTTCCCACCGAGAAAACCCACGGAACTCCCAAGAATCACCGTCGGCAACTTCATCTTCCCCGGCGCCGTCAGTGTTCGACAGAAACCCAGCTAGCTCCGGTGAGCTCCATCCCTTCTAAGCCTCGGGAACATGATCTCCATCTTCTGATCATTCCATTTTGTCTTTGGTCACCCTAGGAATTGTCGGCCGAAGCCGCCGTCGTCCTCACCTTCGGTCCAGTGAGCGCCGCCACGACATCGTCGCTGTTCCGGCGAGCTCAGGTGATCCTAGCCCGAAGCACCGTGCCTCCAGTGTCTCCTCACTCCCAGGAGACGCTGGCCTCGACCAATCGAACCGCGACACAGTATACCGAGAGATCGACATCGTCTTCTTCCCCTCCGGTCAATCTGTCGCCGCCGCCGATCCGTCCTCTCTGGTGAGCCTCCGCTCGATTCCCTGCTCCGGTACCTTCCCTGGAGCTTCACTAACTTGGTGGACATCATTTCCCAGTCGCCCATGGACCGAAGTTAGCCGACGCCGTCGCTCAGAAGTTTTCCGCCGCCGCCGGGCTAGTTCCGCCGTCGCCGTTGTGGTCCCAGCTTCGCCAAGACCAGCACAAGCCTTGGTGAGCACTCCGGTACTCTATATAACCGCGTGCATGCATGGTTCTGGAAAGAATCGGGTCGTAGCTCGTTTTGCCGCAGCATCCCGAAACACTCCGCCGCTGGAGCTCGCCGTCGGCGAGATTTCGGTGACCCGAGGTGTCAAGAAGACCACCCTTAGCTCTACCGTGAACTCCTCTATCTTTTCTCTTTGGGGCCCGACTACAGCCGACGCCGCCATCGCCGTCGACAAGCTCGCTGGCTCGGACCTCCTCTGTTTCACCCGCCGGACCATCCACTCTGGGAACGGACGATCCGTTCTGTTGTCCCGTGCGCCTGCTCTGTTCTGTCTCAATGCCGCGCTGACCCCACCTGTAAGAGAGAAAGAGAGAAAAAGAAAAAGAAGAAAAATGTTTAACTGAAATATTTTTCCAACAGAAAAATAACTCAACTTTGTAAATCCATATCTTTGTCACTTGAACTCATTTTTGAGTGAAACCAATTTTGTTAGCTCTGTAAATTTGTGAAATTTATTACTGTAAAATAAAATATGACAACTTCTGTACAGAAAATATCCATAAAATAATATGAAGCAAAATTGACTTATTTTGGGCTTAATAGCTTGAAATATTCCCATAAAATTCATCCTATTTGCTAAAAATATGAAACCACTTCTGTTAAACTCAGAAAATTGTAACCTTACTGTGGAAAATTTGTATTTGATAAAAATACCTCCCAAAATAGGCCTATGTAATTTTCTAACCTTTCTTTTTGTTAAACTTGTAAAATTCATATCTAAATCATTTTAAATCGGATTTCAGTAAACCAAAATTTGTCGGAACCAGGAAGATATGTATTTTCACATAAAAATGCTCACACTCATAAAATCCTACCAGAGAAGGCAAGCACTTATTTTCCACTTAGAGTTTTCCTATAGTTTGGCTTTTGCCGTTTTCAGCCCTTCTACCTTGTTATTTTTGTATCTCCCAACCCAGAGATGCAAATGACTTGGTTCCTTTTCCTAAAATCTTATTAGGACATGCCCTACCTTTTGTATTTGTCTTATCGATCATCTTTGCATAGGCATATTTAATTGATTCTTATTTGCATATTCGCTTTTATCGATAGATTCAGACAATACGGAGTACGTGGAGAAAGAGCCTGAGATTGAGTGTGACCTCTCGCAGCAGCAAGGCAAGCATCTAAGCATATTGAACCTATGTTTTCAATAAATTGATTTGTTTGTGAAAACAATATCTATATGCATGCTTCAGTCTGTTTAAAATGGGGAAAATGGGTAGAGTTAATATTACCCAATTGTATGCATTTCCATTCCTTGGTTATTGATCTCACGTTTATACCTTGTCACCACTGATTAAGGACTTTGGGATACGTTTATTTTACCGAATGCTTAGCCATGCTTATTCTAGACTTAGCAAAATCCGATAGATGGAGCTGTCGGTTCAAAACTAGTTTAAAGCGAATGGATGGGTTAAAATCTGAAAAGAATCACTTCTAATGTATAATTGAGAATATGCTTGACTTGGACGGATGATAGGGCGATGAAGGGATGGTGTTTCCCCGATGCACGTAGCTCCGTCTGGGTCGTGAAGGACCGAACATGTTAACATCTATTCAAGCACCCTACGTACTTCCACACGCCGGGAGTGGGACGGCTTAACTCAGTAGCACGGGAGGCTGTAGCCATCTATGCCCGTCCGTCAGTCATGAGGATGGATTTCCGTTGGAGGACCTCGAGCGCGCCTGGACTGGCCGGAGGTGCCTCCGATGACGGTAAGCCCGCCTTAGTCATCACACACGCACGACTAAGTCACCGGGGGCCCAGACGTGGTTTAGGTGGTTGGGGCTAAGCGTGCAAAAGGTTCTGTTGTGACCTCTAGTCCGCACTCAATGTGTAGAGTGTGGGTACCGGCAGGTACGAATCAAACTAGAGTGTAGCCGTTTGGCTTCTATCACATCGTGTGGGTAAAGATGTACACCTCTGATCAGAGTAAGAACTATTCGAATAGCCGTGTCCACGGTTACGGACAACGCTTGATGTGTTAGTCAATTGTGTTAGCATCCAACTTGGGATTATATGGTTACCATGACTTAGGAAAGTCATGGATGGATGGGTTTATATAAGGGAGTTTTAATGATAAATGATGAAAGGTTTCAATATTAATATGACTTGGATTAGTCATGAAAAAGAGGATATGCTTGTGTAGCATATGTGTTTGGGCAATGGTGGCCCATGGATGATGTTTAGAGCATGGCTTATGCTCATTTATATTTCATTTTCAGAACTATATACTTGCTGTCCTAAAATTTCAGATTGAGGTTTTTCGCAAATGCTTATGTTTTAAATGTATTGCTTGCTCAATAAAATCAGCTTTATGCAAAATCAGATCCACATAGCCATACCCCTTGATGTAGAGGCTAGCATCTCTCCTTTGTATTATTAATATTGTATAAGCCTTCTGAGTACTTGTGTACTCACGCTGTATCTTTCAGGTGAGGACAACGATGAAGATGATGTGGTCTACTGTTATCCCGCCGAGGGTGGCGAGGATAATTAGTAGTTCGAAGTTAAGTTCTGCCCCAGTCGGTTGCCCTGTGGTATGGGTTTTGGCACCACTGGTTTTTGTCTTGTGTTTATTTCCGCTGCAAAGGTTTTGTGTCACTTTGTGATGAATTAGGGTGTGGGAATCCTATATGAAATATTTATAACTCTACTGCTCATTTATCCATATTTAGAGTACTTGTGATGTTTATCAATTGCTTGCGATGAAAGTGTGAGGTTAGTCGCTTTCCTGGGGACTAGCTGAACATGAGTATGAGTTGTGTATAATTGAGATGGTTGGGGGATAGCTATTGTGGTTCGAGTCCTCTGGGGTACGTATCGTGTTTGGTCGCCACCATCAAGTGGTTTGACGGGCGTATGACG
Organism: Oryza meyeriana var. granulata; assembly: GCA_003991445.1. Taxonomy (NCBI): domain Eukaryota; kingdom Viridiplantae; phylum Streptophyta; class Magnoliopsida; order Poales; family Poaceae; genus Oryza; species Oryza meyeriana. The sequence goes on along the minus strand of RYFJ01003771.1, from coordinate 37,214 downwards.
GGGAGGACTGGCAAGCTATCCTTATGATTATCTCTTTTGTACACTTCTCGGCATTTTTGGATTTGTATTGTGAGTGGGTAAAGATTATGGCAAGTCTGCGATGAGGATGGATGGTTACCGCATTTATTCGGATTTTATTCGAGACCCCATCCATCTAGATAGTTCGCGTTGCCGTAATAGTTACTCTTCATAATGCACTTCCGGGGTGCCCACACATGCAGCCATTGGATCTGATATGGATGTGGGTGTTTCTTGTACTTTAACCCAAGTTTATAGCAAAGCTCCTTGCTAGCCAAATTATGACAACTCCCACCATCAATGATTACTTTGCAAAATTTACCATCTTTGCTAACTTGAGCTCTTGTATGGAATAAATTGCAGCGTTGTTCATGGGAAGGCTTTGGTTGTACACTCAACACTGTCGGAGCACACACAAGTATAGGACCAACACCGGGTTCACAATACTCTATGTCTTGCTCCTCCTCATGTGCATCATCATATGTCCCTAACTCAGCTTGGTGATCATTCTCTTCTTCACTTGCAGAATCATATTCCCCATTCTCTAATATCAACATCGCCTTGTTATTTGGGCAATCCTTTTGCATATGACCACGACCAAGGCACTTGAAGCATTGTATACCGCTACTCTTCGCTGTAGAACCGATAGAAGAGGAACTACTAGCTGCTGGATTTGATGGCTTTCTTGCACTTGGAGTGGCTTCTTCCTTCTTGCTAAATGATGGGCGAAAACTTGAACCACCACTTGGAGCTGTTCGTTGGCTTATTTGTGATTTGGAACCATATCTTCCTCCGCTGGATGGTGTACGTGCAACAAAGGATGTTGATCTTGCAAACTTAGCATCCTCTTGCAATTGTCGTTCTGCCTTTGTAGCTTGATGCACCAACTCATAAAGATTGGTATAAGGCTGAAAATTAACAATTCTTTTGACTTGATGGTTCAAACCTGAGAGGAAGCGTGCCATGGTTTGCTCTTCTTGTTCTTGAACCTTGGCTCGAATCATGGCTAGCTCCATCTCCTTGTAGTACTCCTCCACAGAATGTGCTCCCTGCTTCATATTCTGCAATTTATCAAATAGATCACGCCTGTAATGACGAGGAACAAAACGAGCTCTCATTTCCCACTTCATCTCTTGCCATGTTGCAACAGGGTTTTCTCCATTCTCAGCTCTTTGAGTAATGACTTGTTCCCACCAATCCAAAGCATAACCTTCAAACTCAAGTGATGCCAACTGTATCTTTCTCTCATCCGTATAGTGATGCATACGGAATATTTTGTCAACCTTCAATTCCCAAGTGAGATACTCCTCGGGATCAGTCCCACCTGCAAACTTGGGCATGGAAAACTTGAGCTTGCCCAATCCATCATCTTCATTGCGTGGACGACGATAGTGGTCATTGTAATGCAAAGCAAAATCACCATCCTCTTCCATCGCATGTACAGCACCACCACGCCCACCACGGCCTCCACCTAGACCCTGGCCACGCCCTCCATGGCCTCCACCTAGACCCTGGCCATGCCCTCCATGGCCTCCTCCTCGTCCTCCTAACTGTGCAGGAGGTATACGTGCAGCAGCTTCTCCTCCTTGAATACTTGTTTCTTCGCCACCATTACGAGCTTGTATGAGCCTAGTAAGGGCCCCAATGTCCTCCCGCAATTGGCGCACATTTTCTTCAGCTTGTATCTCCATATTTTGCATATCCCTTGCAATTTGATCAGCAAAAGCATCATGCTTCTCATGGAGTTGATTGAACCCTTGGTGTAACTCACGTTGAAAGTGTTCGCGGAGTGCCCCAAATTGATATTGCTTGACAAATGCCTGAGTTTCATTTGTCCCACCACTCTCATCTTGGTGTTCTCCACCTGACATGGTTAGTTATGCAAGAAACAAAAAGCTGTGTGGAAATCACTCAATCTCACTATGTCCTCTCTCCAAGTAAAGTTCTTACCCTTCCGAAGTGAATTAAGGCCAATAAAAACTTACACCTGGTAGAAGTGACAACAGCACAGTGATGATCAAGCGAATTTAAGAGTGTTCACTACTTGCACAACAACGGTTATATGGTGGAGCTTGGTATGAAAGTGTTTATCCTACACAATCTGAATTTTACGATATTGTAAGATCAAGTAATAATCCAAACTAGAAACTTTGTCCAAGTGTTGATCCAATTGGTAGTGAAGGATATGAACGCACACGCAACGATAAATGGGACTTAATGCAAACAAAAGAATAAGCTAGAAAGAGGCAATCTGAAATTGAGATGAAAAACTAGCTTGTTTTTGCACTAAGTACAAGGAGAGACGCTAGCCAATTGCAATATTTACGAATGTAAGGGCACAAGATTGCTCTATGAGACTAAGTGCACAAGCTGAAACATATGAACTAGGGGTTCCCATAGAGTTTTTTTTTTCTTTTTTTGGCCAACACTTTCTATTTTCACTTTTTTTTTATCAAATCACAGAAACTTTCAGGCCCTTTTTTTTTTCAAGTTTGGCCGAACTAGTGTTGCCTCCCCTTTGCACAAATCCAGGAATTCAGCAACTGTAAATAGTACTCAAGAACAGCCCTAACGGCAATGTGAAAAGCTAGTCTCAATTGATGAAAAGATATAAGTGAAGCTCAACTTTAGCAATTCTTTCTTTTCGGCCAGCTAGGGTTTGACACAAGTAATGATTTTTTTTTTGAAGCCAAACTGCAGCTAGCTCTCGGTTTTGAAGGAAGTGGATTCTATCACCAACTCTACCACAACGAGAATGCGATTGGATCTCTTGAGAGTAATCCGGACAGCAAGGAATTTAGAATTCGATCAACAATTTTGGAGGAGTTATGTGGACACAAAGATCAAGCTACGCAAAGGAACACAAAGATCAAGCTACGCAAAGGAACACAAAGATCAGCACCTAAACAAAAATTCTAATGGACTAAAACCTAATTAAACTCACGCAAAATAACAGATTAATCTAAAGGTTTTGGATTTTTTTTTTGTGGCAAATTTCGGTTTTAATGGACTATAGGAAAAAGAAGTAAAGACAATCTAAAAGTAAGGGTAAATAATCCTACCGAGTAAACCGCGCTCTGATACCAAGATGATACGGGGTCGCCCGATCTTCTCGACGTAGGATCTGGATACTCACGTGGATTTGATGAATCGTAGTGATCCCCCGTTGCCAATGCAAGAGTTAGCACTCTATAATTCGCCCAATCACACGTGCTGAACTTCACGACCACCGATGAAGTTCTATCGTGCTCCCAATTCCCAGCGGAAAAGGTTGAACAATCTTAATTTCAGTGAACTCCCAATTCCCTCAAGTTGGTTCAGCCAACAGAAAGAACAAGAGTATTATCAAAAGTGGTTCCCCCTTTACAATGGGGGTCTACCCCTCAATATATAGTCTCAGCCTAAGGCTATTCCACACTAAACTTTCCATGTGGTACTATTCACACGCAACTACTGTAGCACGGTGCTGTTTATGGGCCTACTGTTCACGGCCTGGTACTGTAGCACAGAATTATTCATGGGCTGGATTGTTCATGCCGTGGGCTTGTGCTTCCTTGGATGATGGCCACATATCCTTGATCTCCATCCATTGCTGACTCTTCAAATCTGAGCACAAGTAAGACATTGTTTTTAGGTACTATAAAATTCTCATTAAAATTAATGACATATTCATTAAGGAGCAGGTTCACCTGAGATTGTAGTTTCTTGGCTCGTGCTCTTGTTATTGGTCCTATTATTGGAGTCTCATTACTAGCTTTGACATTACTAGCGATGTCCTCATCAAAATGATTCACGCATCGATTGTCGCGACGCGTTCGCGCGTGACTCCAGCGCTTGCAGGCTCGCCTACTAGGAGTCCCCCAAAGGTAAGATGTTTTTGCATTGAGACAATCTCACATCCTAAAAAAATATTATTCATGAAAAATCCAATAATCCAACAAATCCTTTTTCAACAAGAAACAATGGCAAAAATGGTTTTTATGGGAACAAAATTGGTTCACAAAAAATATTTTTCATAATTATTACTTAATGATGAGAGCCACTCCAAAAATATTGATATTTTTAAGCCAATTTGCTATTTCTAATTTTTTGGCTTAGTGACACTGACGCACTACCCCAAAAAAACCCATCCCTACTAGGCCATCGCTGCTCGTAAATCTCTACTGGGCCATCCCTGCTCGTAAATCCATAATGAACTGACGGTGATAATGAACCTATTGAGTTGTTGATGTAACATACCCAAAATTTAAACGTGGAAGTTTAAATTTTCTAAAAGAAGTTAAAAATACATTTTAGTGTTCTTTCTCGTGTTTCAAAAATAAAGTAAAATGTCTAAACCTTTGAACCGAGTCTAGATAATCTTAGATACAATATACCTAGATAGAATAAAAGTGAAGTTAAGAATCTCGACTAATGAAATGACCATTATGTGCTTGACCATAAATACTGTGGATTGCTTTAGGAATGTTTTTACATTTTCTATTTAGTTTGAAATTTAGCTAAAAGAAATCTTAATAATTGACCTACGAAAATGAAAGTGTAAGCATACCAAAATTATATAAATAGAAAGCGTGTATAAAGGCTACAGATGAATAAAACATTATTTCTTGGTGTGCATAATTTATTTCTATTGTTTTTGCTCTTAAATACATTTTTAGGATGACTTATGAAAAATTCTAGGAATAATTGATACAGGATAAAAACTTGGCAAGACTCCCAAAACTAATACACATCAAACCTAGTCTACTACAATTTTTGCATAATTTTATCACTTGGTTTAATACCTTAATAAAATCACTCATACCGTACCAGCACCAATATGGACAATATTAATTTCAGGATGCATCTCACATTTTTACCATATTAAAATCCCTAAATCTCCTTGCTATGCATTCTACTAGAATGTTAACCATAATGCTTGCTCATAGTAATTTTGGTCAAGACTAAATCACATATTAACAATATCAAATAACTTCAGCAAAATACCTAAGTGTAAATTATCTATCACTCTATCCACATTAAATTGGGCCTAAGTTAATTTACAATTTAAACACAAAATAATAAAAAATAGTGATGAAAACCCCAAGTAATAATTAAACACAATTAATAGCATTTTGATGCCCACTTTGCATTTTCACCAAAACTTAACCATAGCACTTCTGTCTGTGCATATTAGCCAGCATGTAGACCTCATTATAACAACCCCCTCTACTCATTAAGATTTTACCATAATTTAAATCCAAATAGAAGTCAGTAAAATGTTATGCTCGAAACAACAAACTATGTTAGCATTAGGACTTAGTCTCTAGATGCTGAGAACAACCTTAATGAAATGCGTACTTTGCAATTTCACCCTAATCAAATCCTAACTCACCTAGGAGTGCATGTTAGTCAACTGGTACAAATTTCCCTCCACTATCAGCCTTTTAGCCACATTTTTCTATTATTTTTGCTCTTAAATACATTTTCAGGATGACTTATGGAAAAGTCTAGGAATAATTGATACAGGATAAAAACTTAGCAAGACTCCCAAAACTAATACACATCAAACCTAGTCTACTGCAATTTTTGCATAATTTTATCACTTGGTTTAATACCTTAATAAAATCACTCATACCGTACTGACACCAATATGGACAATATTAATTTCAGGATGCATATCTCACATTTTTACCATATTAAATCCCTAAATCTCCTTGCTATGCATTCTACTAGAATGTTAACTATAATGCTTGCTCACAGTAATTTTGATCAAGACTAAATCACATATTAACAATATCAAATAACTTCAGCAAAATACGTAAGTGTAAATTGTCTATCCCTCTATCCACATTAAATTGGGCCTAAGTTAATTCACAATTTAAACATAAAATAATAAAATAATAGTGATGAAAACCCCAAGTAATAATTAAACACAATTAATAGCATTCTGATGCCCACTTTACATTTTCACCAAAAACTTAACCATAGCACTTCTGTGTGTGCATATTGACCAGCATGTAGACCTCATAACAACCCCTCTACTCATTAAAATTTTATCATAATTTAAATCCAAATAAAAGTCAGTAAAATGTTATGCTCGGAACAACAAACTACGTTAGCATTAGGACGTGGTCTCTAGAAGCTAAGAACAACCTTAACGAAATGCCTACTTTGCAATTTCACCCCAATCAAATCCTAACTCAACTAGGAGTGCATGTTGATCAACTGGTATAAATTTCCCTCTACTATCAGTCTTTTAGCCACATTTTATACCTAAGGTTAACTTAATAAAATCAAGTCCTCAAATCACCAAACTATCTAAGCTTCAGGACTGAAAAACTTTAAAAATACATAACTAATTCATTTTGGCTCCGAATGAGGTGAAACAAAATTTGCTAAAATCACAAAACTATGCACTTTATTTCTATAAACTAAAATTCCCCCTAAAATGTATAATGGGTAAATCCATTATTTAAGTATATAAAGTTGATAAGAACTGCTAAAATTCATAGAAAATTTCATACAAGCCCCAAATGAGCAAGATCAAATTGTGTTAGATTCATAGTAACACTGTAAAGCAGGATTCTACAGAACCACCTATTAAAAATACTTGATAAAACTAGAACGTGGCCTACACCCTACAGCAACAGTGCATACATCACAAAGAGCCAGATCTCTGTTACATAAACTTTAATAAGATAAAAAAACAAGAAGTACAAAGAAAAACCAAAGGACCTAATATGGGGGCAGCGCCTCAGATATGTAAACTGAACATTCTTACAATATATATATATATATATATATATATATATATATATATATATATATATATATATATATATATATATATATATATATATATCCCTGAATCTTACTTCACATCTCAACCAAGAAAAAAACACAACTCATTGTAGAAATCCAAAACCACAATCTCAAATCTTACATAAAATACATTACGCTTAAAAGGTCTTATGAGGATATATATATGATCTCATTGATGAACTCCCTGGTGAACTGGATAAAAAATAGATGAGATTATCAATAAAGAGGGAATCTGTAGTTAAGCTGGATTGCATAGGTCCAGTCTGGCAAGGATAAAGCATAGTGTTGCTTGGGGTATCAAGAGTACCGATCAATAGGTTGAATAAAAGCTCTATCTTCTAATTATATGCGGACCAGCAACTAAAACCAGATAGAAATCCTTTATGCTAAAGTCTGAGCAGATGCAAAGGTAAGAACTTACCATAAACGAAAGGAGACCCGTGAAAATGCTGCAGAACAAGAGTATGTCAGAATGTGAAAAGAGATAGGTATAGAAGACTTATATGGTAAAAATACAGACACTACGCATATCACTATAGCAATGAAACTACACTTTTTGATTGTTTGGAGTACACACATCTCACTGTTAAATAAAAAATTACGTCTACTCCCATGGAACCACATAAGTATGAATTTATATTTTTAAGGAATGAAAAGACATGAAAATGGCATAGATTCTCTAAAGATTAAATGCCAGCTCAGCCTGAGAACTTCCTAAGGAGAACAACGAGAGATACATTATGCTCACATATTGAGCTTGGTATAGATTTGTGCATACCAAGCTATATATAACTATATAATCTACTGAACAATGAAATAATTCTAGGCTTTCACCTCATCAAATTCAGTGTCCTCTTCAGCAACTTTATGTAACAAATAAAATCAGAAAGTTAACACAGTGGTGCACAGATGGGCCTTTCGCTGAACATGGTACTTCCCCATCAGTTATTGCTTATCAGTTTTCGCTGAATAGAAGTGATTATTTCAGATACTAACTACTGCTCAGAATGCTTCATTCAGATATGTCTGCAACATCCTTTTTTAAGCCTCTGACCATGGACCAAGTTGTGGAGGAGTTCCTGAACATACGTGACTAATTCATTTTGGCTCCAAATGAGGTGAAACAAAATTTGCTAGAATCACAAAACTATGCACTTTATTTCTGTAAACTAGAATGACACAACTACTATAGAAAACCCCCCTAAAATGTATAATGCGTAAATACATTATTTAAGTATATAAAGTTGATAAGAACTGCTAAAATTCATAGAAAATTTCATACAAGCCCCAAATGAGCAAGATCAAATTGTGTTAGATTCACGGTAACACTGTAAAGTAGGATTCTATAGAACCACCTATTAAAAATACATGATAAAACTTGGACAGTGTATAAAAAGCGTATTTGACCGTATTTAGACTTCAAACGCTTATAACTTGCACATGCTACATCATAAACTTGAAATTTTTTCACCATTATTCATCTAAAATCATTGTTGATGTAAAGTTAAATTTGACAAAACAACCTCACAAAATACATCTTCAAATTTACATAGAGTATAAACACCGTATTTTGTATATAGAACTTGTAATATTCATAACTCCTAGATAGAAAATGATAAAATAGAAATTTCTTTACCAAAAATCATCTAAAACCAGTACCTATCCACTGTATGAATTACATGCATGTTAGAGCATTTTAGATTTTTTTGCATTATTTGGTATTTATTTGCTCGTATGTTAATTTGTTTAGAGAGTGAACGTGTCAACGGTGAAGGAGTGGAAATAGTTGGTGAACAGATTGATGAAGAGAGTAAGGCAAGTGTCTTCCCCACTCTCTTTGACCACATTGAATCCTATGATTTGGGGAATGAAAATGTGTTGATTTACAAAATTGCACGCGTATTTATGACTATCGATATTTGAAATGTGGTAAATGGTAGTTATATCCAACTTGCTGCATATTCCACCTTGAAACTTGAATTTCCTACTGTTTGTAACCTTATATTGGGTTAGAGTGCTTTCCAAGTTCCCAAATGGATATATACATGCCTATTATGCTTGCAAATGCTTTAGCCAAGCTTACAAATATGCAAATAAACATTACGGTCACCTTATAAATGAAAATTTGGGCATTATGTTACTTCTGGACAGAGGTGAATCCGCCGGTTATTTATGAATTAAAATGGAGACATTTGTTTGACTTGGACAAAGTGATGTGCATATGATAGTAATTGCGCACCAATAGAGGGAGTGTTCACCTGAGTTAATTAACGACTGAACTCAATGATAAGTTTTACAGTGCAACTATGGGATGACCTTCGCTCATTAAGTTGCTCAATGTTTAACGTAGAGCGGATGTTTCATTCAAGGCCATGATTGCAACCTGCATGCAGCACACTACAGGCTTGGGTTCAGACTCGGAGGCTAGTTGATCAATTGAGCGAGCTTTGACTGATAAACTAATAAGCAGATGGAGAGCTACAGAACGAGCTAGCGGGGAACAAAATATGGCCTAAGCACATGTAGGTATTAAGGAAAGCGAGGAGACAAGTACATACTTGAGCAGCAAGCAGAGTACCTGGAGACACGAGACATGCGGGGCGATCGATCAATGGAATGAGGTCTCCCTTGCCACGCGCGTTGCTCTTGCCGGCCGGCCAGTTGTCTACTACCACTAACATCACAGTTTTGCCTAGAAGTTCGGAAGAATAGCAAGCCGGTCACTGGCCGTCAGTCAAGCCAGGCAAAAGCTGATGGTGGCGTCTTCGTATGGTGTCTAGCCACATGCACTGAATGCACGACTTTTGTGGCACGGCTACTTTTGTTTGCTAGCGCAGCCCATGGCTACTTTTGTTTGCTCTCGGTACAAAAGGTAAAGCCCTAGAAAATACCTGAGAGCAGTAGAGAGCGTGGAAATCAGCACAACACCAACATTTGACTCACAGCTGGAACCTACAACAAAACAGCTAATTGCAAGTTAGAGCTAATTACATCATTGCTAATTCTGGAAACCGAAACATCTGTAATGAAGAGAAAATCATATTAAAACTCTAGGAACCAAGGACTCTCAAAGAGATCCAAATGCAACTTGAGCAAAGAAATCTATTCACCATCCAAACTTTTTTCAAGCAGCCTGACTGAGCAATATTAGAAGTTGGCAGGCTGTTTTGAGGAAATCTAGAGCAAAACAGAGGAATTTGCATGACTTGAATTCAGAGTTGGGTTGCCAACTGCTCGGTGTTTCAGAAAATTTCAGAGCATGAAGGCATGATAATTAAGTGAATGGACCTGATAATTAAGTGCATGATAATCTGTGCACTATCTAGGAACTTACATGACTCCAATTCACCAAACCAATTTTTACAACTCAGGTGTATCCATTAACAAAGTTTAGCAATCATGAACCTGAAGTGACTTCCCATGGATTGAAGACGGCGCTTACCTGGAGGACGACCTCCAACACTTCGGAGATGAACCCGGACCAGCCCCTGCTCTTCTGCATCATTGCCGCAACCTGCTCCGGGCCACCACCCCTGACCACCGCATCCACCACTGCATCAAATCAAGGGCCGTGGATATTCAATGATATCTTGTGAAATTTCCAAGGGACTGCCAAGCTGAATTAAACAAACACGAATAATATCTTGTGAAATTTCCCTCGCAACAAATTAGTAAGCCAATGAAAAACTGGATATTGCTTGTGTGGCACAAACATTTCAGCATTTGTTTAGTCAACATTTGCCAAGACTTTTGTCCAGGTCTACAATCAGTGTACTGTTTAGCCATCTAATACTCTAGTATTTTAGGAAGAATATATATAACTGTTTGGTGGTTTGGATGATGACATGTTGAGAGAACAATAATCTATCTTTAGTTCTGATCATGGAAGGTCATCCGAAATTGATCTGCACCTAAAATTTAAGCAATAAATTATTTAATTCAGCAAAAGCTAAGACTTTGTATCTACACTGCTCTTATATCCATTAAGAGATAATTTACTGATCAGATGGCCATGGTCTTTAGCTACAACATTCATTTAGTAGAAGCAAAGGAAGAAATGTCGTGAGTAGAGGATGACCACGCACCTGAGTTTGATGACTACAACACCAATGTGAGCTTGAGCTCAGGCACAATGGCCATTGCCTTCTGGTCCCCCACATAGCCAAACTCGAATATGAACCATCCACATGCAAATTCACAATGTACGAAATCAATTCGTCTATGTCCATGTCGCACTATTGGTGTGGAATCCACTCATCCAAAAGGACCAAAGTTTGCCAGGTGCTGGTTCAAACTCAGTTGAAACATGTCAGCATAAAAAAAAAGATGAATTTTGTTTGTCTAAGTTTCCATATCCACCCAGACATACCTTATTTCTATGTTCTGAAGTACAGTGTAATAATAAAAAAAATCAGCTAATAATTCTGCTCTCATCAATAACAGACACTAGCACTAATTTTAATTCGGAACACAGAAGAAACAAACATGCAAATTGCACTACTATAAATATTTCAATTTTCGTTGGGCTATAGAACAGTTGGATAGTAAGTTGTGTGTAAAATCATTATCACAGCAGTATTCCAAAGTATACTATTTTATCAGGTAATAAATAATCAATCTGGAAACACGACACGATCAAGAAAATGCATAGATAGAAATCAGACCATTATGAGTAAAATTAAAGACTCAACATTTCATTGGTACTGCAACTAATCTTTAACAGAAATATGACTTCTTTTGCTGCAAATAGTGCTTGTGGAAAAGAATCTACAAAAATTAGCAACTTCAACTCTGAATATGAACATCCTCCTTAGGAACCATTGCCGAGAAGTAACAAATTATTAGCAATTTAAAATAGTCACATACAGGCATTTAGCACGGTCGTATAAAACAAACATCAAATCAACAGCACATCTAGTTCATCCATGACATTTCCATCCAAACCAACAAACGTAAGCAAAAATGGAACTACACTTCCCTGCCCTCAACAATTCACCAAGCAATCACAGCCAGGCAACAAAGCAACGAAGTCTACAACTGAATCACAACCACCAAAATAAAATTGATAGGTCCTACGAAGTCAACAAATGTCAGCTATCACTACACAAGCACAATCACCTAATTTTACTACTTTCTTGAAACTGTACCAACTTCACAGCATCAGAAAAAATAAACAACCAAAAGAACAAGTGAAATTGGAGTGCCACAATAACGAGAAGGGAGTTGCCATCAAAAAGCAAGTGAACAGCAAATGCCAGCTGTCACCACACAAGCATAATCACCTAATTTCACCTTACTTTCTTGAAACTGTACCAACTTCTCAGAATCAAAAAAACTACATAACCAATAGGGCAAGTGAAAATGAAGTGCTGCAATAACGAGAAGGGAGCTGGCATAGAAGAGCAAGTGAACATGGCATGCCCTTGATGAAAACATTGGTACCACCTATAGTAATGCATGTTTTCAGTGTTTAAAAAACAAATGCAAAACAAAGTGTTAAAAAAGCACAAGTTAGCTCAAAGTAGTTCAGAAAAGCTAAACCATGTCAAAGTGAAATAAGCAAAAGAAAAACTCTCCTGGTTAGCAAAGAAAGAGAGTTTCCATCCCTTTTCAATAAAGCACAAAATCGAGTCTTTTTCAAAATCAACCCTCTTCAAACCAAATTTCTCCCATGTCAACTACACATGTAGTATTTCTCCCCTTTGAGAATGACTCATAAAGGAATGCAAAATAAATAACCAAGAAGCACATATGCCATGGATACACTAATTTTTATATTTTTCCTCTTCCAATTTCTTGACTTTGGGAGCTTTGAAGTTTACCTAAAGCAAACCAAGTGACAAGTTTGCAACACAAGTGAGATAAAGTGGTCAGCTAGCTAACAATCATGCCATAGAGCCTCAAGATGAAACAAAGTTACAACTCTTAAGATTAAATCCGCACTAAAAGGTTATATGATTCAATGATTTATAATGCAGTGCTTTCACTAGGACCAACTCAAGAAAAATACCTCACACATAATTTTCAAGCCGTGTCTATACATCCAAAGCAATGCCTAAGCTTGTAAAAGTGCAATGTTGAGAAAATTTCAGATTTAGAAAATGCAATATTGTATGTATTTTTGAAAGTGCCTATCTCAGCACAGCAACCTCTATCCATGGATACAAGGTGCCACCTGAGTTTCAGTCACACGACCTATTGTGAGGTTCTTGCATACACAGAGTGCAATGGTACACAAGCAGTCCCCATGCAACGGTCTTGTCAACTATGACCACCTCCAAGTTCATATCAAAGTGCAATGATAAGCAATCTCGTTAGATGGCATAGGAAAAAACAAAATTTCATGTGCACTATTCTGTTTCTGTGGCACCTTTTGTTTTGTTTTTTGACATTTTTCTTTTCAGATTTAGCATTTTTTTTATTTTTTCATTGCATGAGCAATAGCACTCTGGCAAAGGATGAAATAAACTCAGCATGAACATGTGTAAGCATATTTCACCAAATTAGCCACTAGATTAGCACAGCATATTCTGTTATGTTGAAATAGAAGAATTACGTGTCATGCATCATATCCCTCAAAAGCTGTACCAAAGGCTCATAAAGAAGCTAGAAGACACAATAGTTCAAAAACTAATGATCAATCCACCTCACAAATATTGCTAGCAAGCAAAATGATTGACTAGAGGTAAAAATCAAGCTCTTTATCCTTTTTTCTGATTATAGAGCAACTAAAAATTAATGCAATATGATACAAATGTAAAAGACACAAACTCCCCTTCAAATAAATCCCATACGATGACAACTCCTGATTCTCCCAAAGTAAAGCAAAGCAAAAAAGAATCCAATTGTTTTGTGAAATCAATGCATGCAAACAAACAGACAGCAGAATTCAAGGAAAGCAAACACACGTCACACAAGCCAAATCACTCCAAAAACAAAATCATTCTAACTAGCAGTGTCACTAATGTATACATGACTACAGACGATCTATCTAAAGCCATGATTACTACTGTTATCAGTGGCAGTTTGTGCTGTTGGACCAGTCACCAACATTCATGTTCAAGCCAAAACAAAATAAATATACCATGCACAATAAATTGCTAATTAAACATTTAAATCCATACATACACAAAGCATGAAGTCCACCCAAATGCCTTGTTGTATCACTGAAAAGAAATAAAGATTCCAGATAGTACTAGAACGAATCATAATACATTGTGTCAATTTTCAACCATCGTTGCACCACTAGGAATCCAAATTGCAAAGAGACAAATAAAAAAAAGACTTCGCCGAGCATAAGAAGAGAGAAATAAGAACCTAGACACACAAATATCATATATGCACAGGGAAACATGATGCTCCAGTAATCCCACGAATATGATGTTTCAGTTAATCCATTTCAACGATATTTGCTCAAGCGCTGACTTTTTATTGGGCCTAAAGAGACCAAATGTTAAATTTTAATTGATTATGCTATTAACTCCATGATGAGTGATCAACATAATTTAATGCTTAGTTGACCTAGTGACAAAAAACAAAGACATAACAATAACAGCATAGACTGTTTTTAAGACAAGCTTTCTCCTAGAGGACAGCAAAAATCAAAATATCCATCGATAGCAAAATTCAACCACACGTCGTTCTTTCCTAATTGGATAACAAAACAGAGAGCAAGGCAACCACAGCAAATGGCGCAAATATACTAGCTTGCAAAGATACCCTATGAGAGATTCAGCAAGAGGAGGGATGTTACTGACTCGACCGTTTGATTGTAGCCCAATTGTTGCCGTGGTTCGTCTAATCGGTATCGGTTTCACGCGGTAGGAATAGAAGGAGGGAGCCAACTATTTCAGGGCTAAGGACACTTAAAAATCCCCAAATTCCCCAATCGGCCAAAACCCTAAAAAATTTTTTCTCCCGAGATTGAGAAACTCAAAGGTCATTTTTCCCCAAATCCCCGAGTCAAGAAATTCCAAATTGGTGCAGGATTAAGTCGACTCACCGAGGTCACTCCTCGCCGAAGTTGCGCAGCGCGTCTCTAGCTCATCGCCGCCCTCCCGTGCGACCATCGTCGACCTCACGTCCGGCCCGCACCTCGAGCTTCGCCGCGAACCCGCCTTCGTGCGACCTCATGGTCCCCATCTTGCCGCCGTGCTGGACCGGTCCCGTGCCTTGCCTCCTTGGCTGCGCGGACCGAGGCCTCGCCCGGCCCGGCCGTGCGCACGCGCCGAGGAGGAGAACCAGCGGCGACGGCGCGAGGACACCACGCGCGCGGCCTGAGACCGCCGCGCGCCAATGGCCGCCGCTGATCGCTCGGCGTCGGCGCCGTTTTCTCGCGCGTGGAAATCGAGAGAGGGAATAGGGATTAGGGTTTCGCTGGCCGAGCTGGCGATATTTTAGCGCGTGCGTCGATCTATGGCCGTCGGATCACATCTCGACGGTCATCCTGTGCCTGCGCCGCGGCCGATCCACCGGGCAATCCGGCCGCCGACTAAGATTCCCAACGGTAGATGATTTTGGGCCGCGGGTTGATCACGGCCGTGCGCGAATTATGGGCCGCGCGCGCGCGGCCGAGCTCCCTGGCACAGTAACAGGCCGGAGGCCTCTAATGGGCCACAAGGCCAAAATTACTTTTCTATTTATTTTCTTTAGTTTTTTCCCCTATTAATTCCTATAAGCAGATTTAAATTGCTTAATGCTATTAAATTTCAGAAAAATTATTATGTTGCCATTAAATTTAAGGAAAAAAATTTTCCCTTATATTTTATGTGTTGAGTTTTAATTTCTTTAAGCCATAATTATTAATTTATGATTTCTACATTAAGATTTAATTCTTTTAGGCCATTTCTTAATGCTATAAATTAAAGTAAAATTTATATTTCTTCATTATAATTAATTTCCAACTAAATGGAACCAACTAGAATTTTAGTTGGAATATTTTATTTATTTCCTTCATCATTTTGACCCAACGGAGTTATGGCTTAGGATATTATTATTGACGACAAATTTAGCTTTGCTTCATTTTACCCAACGGAATTATGGAGTAAAATAATTTTCTGTGCATGATTAACCAGACCAACGTAGGGTTAATTATGTATATTTTCGCTGTTTACTAATGATTTGTCGTTAATTTCAGCTGTTAATGATGTCGTTGCTCAAATAAACAGCATTAAGCAACTAATGGCACCAACTTCCAGGAATGGAAGGAGAGGGTGATAATTACTCTTGGGCTACTTGATTATGATGTTACCTTACGCGAGGATGCACCCATTCCTCGTCCCGTTACTGCCACTAATGCAATTAAGAAGGCATATAAGGAGAAGGCGGAGAAATGGGAAAAGGCGAATCACATGAGTTTACTAGTCATTAAAAACTCTATATCCCCGGCATTAGAGGTGGCATTTCTGATGCTGGCAACGCCAGGAAGTATACGACTAATGTTGAGCAAAATTTTAAAGACTCATCTAAGACTTATGCTAGTGTTCTCATAATAAGGATGCTCACCTCTCGTTACGACGGGAAGGGGAGTGTACGAGAGCACATCATGTCTATGACCAACATGGCAGCACAATTGAAGAGCATGGACTTGGCTATCTCTGATGGCTTTCTAGTCCACTTCATCATGAGTTCCTTGCCACCGGATTACGGTCTATTTAAGATCAACTATAATACTCAGAATGACAAATGGTCCATTGCCGAACTGATCTTCCACTCCGTAGAGGAGGAAGAGCGTCAAAAGACAGAAAGGCAAAAGGAACAGGTTTTCCTCGCTGAGTCTGATAAGGGAAAGAGGAAGGTTGATGAAGCTTGTGTAGACGAATCCAGCAAAAGATTTAAGACTAGCAAGCCTAAGCCTAAGCCTAAGGGGAAGTTTAAGCCACCCCAAGGTGCCCTATCTGGATCTGGTGGTGCTCTATCTGGATTTGGTACGTCTACATCCAATGACGTAATGTGCAAGTTTTGCAAAAAGACTGGACACATGCAGAAACAGTGTAATGGCTTTAGGAAGTGGCTTGCTAAGCATGGTAATGTTATTATTGATATTATCTCTTGATGATGCACTCTATGTGAATTATGCCTCTGGTTCTTGGTGGATTGACTCAGGTACAACTGTGCACATCACCAATTTATTTCAGAAATTGCGTTCTGTGAGGACTATTACAAAGGGAAGCGAAGTCTTAGAGTGGCGGATGGTAATGAACTTCATGTTGAGGCTATTGGAGATCTTCCATTAGTTCTAGGAGGAGGTTTCAAGCTATTATTGCATAATGTTCTTTATGTTCCATCTGTCAAAAGGAATCTTATTTCCGTTGCTTGTTTATTGGAACATGGCTTTAGAGTTGATTTTGGAGACATTGAATGTTTCATTAAGTTTAATAATGAGGTTGTGGGCCTTGCTTTCAAGCGAGGCAAACTTTATTTGCTCTCTCTTGATGAATCTGCAATGACTTTGTGTGATGTTGCTAATCATGTTAAGATAAATGAGACGTCATCGAAACTCACTGTCGTTTAGGCCATATTTCGATGGGGAGGATGGAGTGTCTCATTAAAGATGAGATACTTTAACCATTAGATTTCACTGAGGAAAACCCCTGCTTAGACTATATCAAAGGCAAATTCACTAAAACAATTAAGAAAGGGGTCACTAGGAGTACGGGAATACTTGAGTTAATCCACATGGACATTTGTGGACCCTTCCCAGTGACATCAGTAGACGGTTTTGATTCCTTCATTACGTTTACTAATGACTTTTTCCGTTATGGCTATATTTTCCCCATTAATGACCAGTCTGAAGCACTAGATAAGTTCAAGATTTTTAAGGCTGAGGTAGAAAATTAGCATAATGTTAAAATTAAAGTAGTGCGCTTAGACCGAGGAGGAGAATAATGTGGGAAAAGTGTTCCATACGGGCAAGTTCCGGGGCCATTTGCCAAGTTTCTATAGGAAAATGGCATAGTTGCACAATATTCTATGCTCGGTGAGCCACAACAGAATGGAGTTGCTGAGCGTCGTAATCACACACTAATGGACAGGGTGCGTAGCATGCTTAGTCACTCTAGCCTGTCTGTGAAATTGTGGATGGAGGCACTAAAGACAGCCGCTCATATACTAAATCGGGTGCCTACTAAGTCCGTACCTAAGACACCTTATGAATTATGGATTGGTAGAAAGCCGAGTATAAATTATTTTAGAGTATGGGGGTGCACTGCTGAAGCCAGACCTTTTAATCCACATCTAATGAAATTAGACTCTAAGACTGTGAGCTGTCACTTCATTGGGTACCCAGAAAAATCTAAGGGGTATCGGTTTTATTGCCCAAACCGTGTCAATAAATTCATGGAAACAAAACATGTCGTCTTCTTAGAGAATGATCAAATCTGTGGGAGCTCACAGGACAGACAATTGGATCTTGAGGAAATCCGTGTCACCATGCCGGTTATTGATAGATGCTGGATGGGTCCTGATCTTTTGGTGAGTGGGGATAACTCGATTTGGAGGATCCGACGTTGTGCTGCCCGACTACAACGACCACAGGGGTGCTGCGCCTATGCGACAGTTACACCGGCTCCGAATTGTTGCTGTTCTTGCCGTGCCAAGAACAACCTTGAACCTGCAAGCAAATCGAAGAACAAGCAGGAACAAGTGGACAAGCAAACAGCGCACAGACCTTGCCCAAAGGATGAATCTGATAACACACGAATTGGGGTTCTGGATATAGATATGAGTCCGGATCCGTTTGTAGAACGGATGGTCTAGTCGACACACGCGTCTACAAGGAAGTAGCAATGGCTAAACTTACAACTAAACAAAACCCAATCTGTTTGTGGCGGCTATGGAGGTATATGAGAGGGTAGAGGATGATCTGGACGTGGTGGGGGTCATCCCACAACCCTAGGACGCGTCCCTAATGGACCCAACATGATACACGGTCCGTTGGGCCAAAATATGGTGTCGTAGCACCGTGGGCAGAAAAGAGTCCGACAAGGAATCGACGTTTGCGGGCGCCTCAGAATAGATATAGATATGAGTCCGGATCCGTTTGAAAGTAGACTTGATAAGCTTTCCATGAAGTCCAAGAACGCCCCAATCGGAGTCCATATGAAGTCGTGGCAGCCGTGGCAAGTTGGTACTGTCCTGCAGTCCGAATCCAACTTCCAAAACGTGTTGAATTTGGACTCCTTCTTTCCTTGGGCCAAAAGTGACGTGGTGGCCTGGTGGAGGACTTTAGGAATACTTAGATTTGGTCCCCAATCAACTTCATTGACCTTCCATGCTTTCCATATGCAATCAAACCTTCCCTTGATCCATGTAAGTAATTCTGAAAATAAAAATAAACACACTTTATGGTGCAGCACCAATTCATCAAATGCATCAATGATAAGCCCCATATAGAGTGGTTGCACCTTTGGTTTAGAAGTGGTTAACATGGTCATATCTATGCCGGTGATGTCCTCATCAGTTATCCAACAGGAAAATCTGCCTGTGTCTCAGCAAGTGCCACAGGTATCTTCTTCTGTGGATCCATCTACAGTTGAGGGTACTAATGAACCTGCAGCACAAAATGATGTACACACTGATGTGCAAATTCCTCAGCCCGTTGGAATTTCGGATGAACAACTAAGAAGATCACAGCGGGAGAGGAGATCTGCCATTCCTAGTGATTATGAGATTTTTATTGGAGAAGATATTGGGAAAGTAGATGATCCCACTTCATTTAAGGAAGCCATTATTAGTGAGAATTCATCCAAGTGGCTTGACACCATGGAAGATGAACTTAAGTCTATGGGCGCTAACGATGTCTGGGATTTAGTAGAAATTCCTAAAGGAGTTAAAATAGTAGGCTGTAAGTGGGTCTACAAAACTAAGTACGACTCCAAAGGAAACGTCGAACGATTCAAGGCGAGCCTCGTAGCCAAGGGTTTTTCGCCAATCTAACCCAGGTCTAGACCACTGGAAGGCTATTAAGAAAGTTTTGCGTTATTTGCAAGGCACTAAGCATTACATGCTAACTTATAGGAAGTCTGATAACCTTGAAGTTGTTGGTTATTCAGATGCTGATTTTGCAGGGTGTGTAGACACTAAGAAATCTACATTAGGCTATATCTTCACTCTTGCAGGAGGAGCCATTTCATGGAAAACCTCCAAACAATCTCTCACTGCAGTGTCGACGATGCAGTCTGAGTTTATAGCATGTTATGAGGCAATCGGGCAGGTTGTGTGGCTTAAAGGTTGTACAACATTTCTAAACCACTCACTATATACTGCGACAATAAAGCCGCAGTGTTCTATTCGAGTAACAACAAGTCAAGTGGTGTTGCCAAACACATTGACATAAAGTATTTTGTTGTGAAAGATAGAATCCAGGATCAAACAATTAAAGTTGAGTACATAAGCACTAAGTCAATGCTCGCGGATCCACTTACTTAAGGCCTACCACCCAATTAATTTAATGAGCATATTGCCGGCATGGGATTAGAAGGTAGCCTAAAGTATGACTTAGTGCTTTAGGCTACCTTCTAAAGGAACTCAAGTTTTTGGTGTGATCGCTCGGGAATTGAGACTTATGAATTTCACAAAAAGAGTCTCATGAGCTCCTGAGGTATTATAAATACTAGTAGTAGAGACTATGATAGAGTAGGGTATCTGAATATAGATAAATTAGTAGATTATGTCTGACGCATATACATGAAAAAAATAATAATTATATAATAATAAGAATAAGAATTCTAATCTTAATAAAAGGAAGGGTTAGAATAGCATCTACTAATATTTTATTACTGAAAACTTTGTGAAAATACTTCTACGAGAAGGTTTTATTGAAAACGCTCGAAAACCATAGGGAAAGTAACAAATCTTTCTTGGCATGTGCCCCTGCTCCTGGTCTTCGAATTAGTCATTAATGGTCGGCAACATAGGTACCCTTTTTCGGTATGCATTGCGAACACTTTCATTTTTAGCGTCTCATCTTCTCTGGAGAAGCTCAAATCGAACGGATAGAGCAGATGGTCCAACTGCAGAACTTCGTCTTTTTCATTACTTTGGTTGTGCCCTGTGGCACGGCAGCACCGTACATTGAAATGGTTCATCAGTAGAGATGTTCCCACTGGTGCCTCTTCTTCCAATGGTACTACAATTCCTATTCCTGATAGGGACTGCCCAATCTTTCGGTGAGAGTGATTGGAAAGGAGGTGACTCTCGCGATCAGACTACAACCGAACAAGTCGTGTGCGCCTTAGCAATCGCTGAACCAACTCCAAATGGTTATTGAGCTGCAAAGCCCGATCAACCTGAACACGAAGTTCAATTCCTGCACGCCATGGAAGAACAAGCAAGAACAAGATATAGGCAAAGAAAAACTCTCAAATTGGGGTTCACAATGGCTATCTTACAGGTGGCCGTCTGGCACAACTGAAGAACAGATCTGTTTGCACAAGGACTAAACAAAAGCAAAGCAAAACCTGTCCACAAAGGGGGCTCGGCCCGGTCTAAATAGGAGGAAGGGAGGGAATTTCGGCCAGCAATAATGGCAGGGCCAAATCTCCTCCTATCCTTTCCTAATTTGTCTAAACTAGACTTATTACATGGCTCCAGCCCTAAGGAAAGGTGATGCAACACCTATTTATTAGTTGCCATCTTCTGGACCCTCATTCCTTAGGAGCATGACATAGTTTAGTTCACGTGCACGAGCTCAAGTCATCGGTCCTAGCATCATTTCTAGATGTGTGGCTGCAGTAGAGGACGTGGTTGGCAGCAAAGAAGTAGTGTCCTCATCATCCTCCCTATCTTGAATCGAAGTCGTCCTCGACGGGAGTTGTTTTTCCTCTCCTACGTATGGTTTCAAATCTGCAACATTGAAAGCAGAGGAAACACCATATTCTGCAGGGAGGTCAAGTTTATATGCGTTATCATTTATCCTTTCAAGAACCTTGAATGGCCCATCAGCACGAGGCATCAATTTTGATTTTCGCAAGGCAGCAAAGCGATCCTTTCACAGGTGTAACCAGACCAAGTCATCGGGCTGGAAAGTAACATGTCGTCTGCCTTTATTACCTGCAATCTGATTCTTTGTATTCATTGACTGAATGTTTGCCTTGGTTTGCTCATGAATTTTTAATATCAAATCAGCACGGTGGTTAGCATCAAAATTCTTGTCCTCCAAGGATGGGGCAGAGAGTAAATCAATTGGTGCACGAGGAACAAAACCATAGACAATTTGGAAAGGGCACATCTTAGTGGTGGAATGTACAGAATGATTATAAGCAAATTCAATATGAGGCAAACAGTCCTCCCACACTTTCAAATTCTTCTTTAAAACAACCATAAGCATTGTAGATAAAGTTCTATTAAAAACTTCTGTTTGGCCATCAGTTTCAGGTTGGCATGTGGTGTTAAAAAGTAATTTAGTACCCAACTTGTTCCATAAAGTTCTCCAAAAATGACTAAGAAATTTGGCATCACGATCTGTGACTATGGTATTAGGCACACCATGCAAGCGAACAATTTCACGAAAGAATAGATCAGCGATATGAGTAGCATCATCTGTCTTGTGGCATGGTATGAAGTGAGCCACTTTAGAAAATCGGTCAACAACCACAAAGACACTATCCCTGCCCTTCTTAGTTCTAGGCAATCCTAAAACAAAATCCATTGAAATGTCTTCCCAAGGAGCATTGGGAACAGGAAGAGGTATGTACAAACCAAAGGGTTGAAGTCGGGATTTTGCTCGTTGACATGTGGGACAGCACGCAACAAACCTCTCCACATCGCGTCGCAACTTTGGCCAAAAGAAGTGAGCAGCCAGCATGTCCTCTGTCTTCTTGGCACCAAAATGACCCATGAGGCCACCGCCGCGTGCTTCCTGTAACAACAAACAACGAACAGAACTAGCTGGAATGCACAGCTTGTTAGCACGAAATAAAAATCCATCATTCATGAAGAATTTACCCCATGGTCTGCCATCCTTGCAATGCTCCAGTGCATCCTTGAAATCTATATCATTTGTGTACTGCTCCTTCAAGGTTTCCAGCCCAAAAATCTTAAAGTCAAGTTGAGAGAGCATAGTGTATCGGCGAGACAAAGCATCTGCAATAACATTTTCTTTCCCCTTCTTGTGTTTGATTACATAGGGAAAAGACTCAATGAACTCGACCCACTTAGCATGTCTACGGTTCAGATTGGATTGGTTTTGAATGTGCTTCAACGATTCATGATCAGAGTGAATAAAAAATTCTCTGGGCCATAAGTAATGCTGCCATGTCTCAAGAGTACGAACCAAAGCAAGTAACTCTTTGTCATAAGTGGAGTAGTTTAAACTAGCACCACTCAACTTCTCACTAAAATAAGCCACTGGTTTACCTTCTTGCAACAAAACACCACCCAATCCAATTCCACTTGCATCACATTCCAGCTCAAACATCTTATTGAAATTAGGAAGCTGCAGCAAAGGTGGATGAGTTAACTTATCTTTCAAAGTCATGAAGGCTTCTTCGTGGGCTGCACCCCATGAAAAGGGAACTCCTTTCTTGGTGAGTTCATTCAGCGGAGCGGCAATGGTTCGAAAATCACGAACAAATCTGCGATAAAATCCTGCAAGTCCAAGGAAGCTTCGAATCTGTGTAACAGTGGTCGGAGTAGGCCAACTCTGAATTGCCTCGATCTTGGTGTGGTCCACTTCAATTCCCTGTGATGTAACAACATAGCCAAGGAAAGAGACACGGTCTGTGCAAAAGTTGCACTTGTTCAAGTTGCCAAACAAACGTGCAGTACGTAAAGCCTCGCAAACAGCACGTAAATGATCAAGGTGGTCCTCCAAAGATTTGCTATAAATCAAGATATCATCGAAATAGACAACCACAAATTTGCCAATGAAAACACGCAAAACTTCGTTCATCAATCTCATGAATATACTAGGTGCATTAGTTAATCCAAAAGGCATAACCAACCACTCATATAAGCCAAACTTAGTTTTAAAAGCCGTCTTCCATTCATCCCCCAATTTCATACGAATTTGACGGTACCCACTGCACAAATCAATGTTGGAGAAAAGAACAACACCACTTAGCTCATCAAGCATATCATCCAACCGAGGAATGGGGTGATGATACCGTATTGTGATGTTGTTAATGGCACGACAATCTACATACATACGCCATGACCCATCTTTCTTTGGCACAAGAATAACAGGAACAGCACAGGGGCTGAGAGATTCACGAACGTACCCCTTATCAAGCAATTCTTGAACTTGACGTTGAATTTCTTTTGTCTCCTCAGGGTTGGTGCGGTATGCAGCACGATTGGGTAGGGAAGCATCCATAATGAGGTCAATTTGATGTTCAATTCCTCGGAGGGGAGGAAGACCTGCTGGTACTTCACTTGGAAAGACATCGGAAAACTCCTGCAAAAGGTTAGTGACTGTGGAAGGAAAAGCAGGGGGCAAATCATCCATAGAAAACAAAACTTGTGTGCACATGAGAACATTACAAGAAGAATTACTAGCGGCCCACTCATCCAAATTAGCATGAGTAGCGAGCAACACAGGAGTCTTCAGTTTCATGTCATGTGCAGCAATGTGGGAGTGTTCTGTTCGCTGCACAAACTCATTAGCCACAATCTGATTTTCACTCGGCCCAAGCAAGTTCATCTTTAACAATTTGTTCTGGGGTCATTGGATGCAACACAATTTTCTTTCCTTTAAATAAAAGCGAATACTGATTAGTGCGGCCATGGTGCACACAATCAGTGTCATATTGCCATAGTCAACCAAGTATCATGGAGCATGCTTGCCTGGGGACAACATCACAATCAACATAAACAGTGTATGAACCCATAGCAAAGGGCACCCGTACAGAATGTGTTACCTTAAGCTTACCACTTTGATTGAGCCATTGGATGTGACAGGGATGGGGATGTGGGCGAGTTGGTAGGGCAAGCTTTTCCACCATATCTATACTCACTAGGTTGTTGCAGCTCCCGCCGTCACCACCCCATTTGATGAGGACATCAACACCATCGATACATCCTCACCTACATCTACACCTACACAAGGTCCTATGACTCGCACCCGTGCACGTCAATTAAATCATCAAGTAAGTTCACTCTCAAGTTCATGTTCGGTTTCTTTAGACCATGGAAACCTGTGTACTCTTGTGTTGCTTAGAAACCAAGGAGAACAGGGAGAATACCATCTAGGAAAGGGAGTCGCGCCGGTTGGATTCAGTCCGCAGGACAGCACCAACTTCTAATGGCCGCCACGACTTTATACGGACTCCGTTTTGGATGTTCAAGTACTTCATGGAAAGCTTATAAAGTCTACTTTCCAATGGATCTGGCCTCATATCCATATCTTATCAGAAGCGTCCAGAAACGTCGAAATACTACCAGGACCTTTTCTGTCTACGGTGCTGCGCCACCTTATTTTGGCCCGTGGGCTGTGTATCAAGTTGAGCCCATTAGGGGCGCATCCTAGGGTTGGAGAACGACCCCAACTTCCTCGAGGTCGTCCTTCCATCTATTTATATGTCTCTAGAGCCACCATGAACAGTTGGGTTTTGATAGATTGAAGTTTTAGCCACTGCTACTTCGCTTGAAGCTCGCGTGTCGACTAGATCGCCCGTCTTCTTGTTATTGGAACCCCACCTCTTGTATTTTCAGATTGAAACTTCATATTTGATTTAGCAATTCAGTGCTTGTTCAACTCGCTCTTGCTTGTTCTACGATTGCTTGCAGGACGAGAGCCCTCGTGGCCGGTTGATCAGTGCCTAAGAAAATGGAACCTGGTGCATATGTATTGATTGTAGAGCTATTAACAACATCACCATTCGATATCGTCACCCTATTCCACGATTAGATGATATGCTTGATGAATTGAGTGGTGCTGTACTATTTTCAAAAGTTGATTTGCGTAGTGGTTACCACCAGATTCGCATGAAATTGGGAGATGAATGGAAAACTGCTTTCAAAACTATGTTTGGTTTATATGAGTGGTTAGTCATGCCTTTTGGTTTAACTAATGCACCTAGCACTTTTATGCGGTTAATGAATAAGGTTTTGCGTTCTTTTATTGGAAAATTTGTGGTGGTATATTTTGATGATATATTGATTTACAGCAAGTCTATGAATGATCATCTTAATCATTTACGTGCTGTTTTTAATGCTCTCCGTGATGCACGTTTATTTGGTAACCTTGAGAAGTGCACCTTTTGCACCGATCGAGTTTCTTTTCTTGGTTATGTTGTCACACCGCAGGGAATTGAAGTTGATCAATCCAAGGTTGAAGTAATACAAGGATGGCCTATTCCAAAGTCTGTTACGCAGGTGCGGAGTTTCTTAGGGCTTGCTGGATTTTATCGTCGCTTTGTGAAGGATTTCAGCGCCACTGCTGCACCATTAAATGAGCTTACAAAGAAGGGAGTACCATTTACTTGGGCGGAGGCACAGAAGAACGCCTTCAATATGCTGAAAAGTAAGTTGACAAATGCACCCCTACTTCAGCTTCCTGATTTTAATAAGACTTTTGAGCTTGAATGTGATGCTAGTGGAATTGGTTTGGGTGGTGTTTTGCTACAAGAAGGAAAACCTGTTGCATATGTTAGTGAGAAATTGCGTGGGCCTTTGCTGAATTATTCTACTTATGATAAGGAATTGTATGCTCTTGTGCGTAGCTTAGAAACATGGCAGCATTACTTGTGGCCCAAAGAATTTGTTATACACTCTGATCATGAATCTTTGAAACATATTCGTAGTCAAGCCAAATTGAATCGTAGGCATGCCAAGTGGGTTGAATTTATTGAATCTTTTCCTTATGTTATCAAACACAAAAAGGGGAAAGAGAATATCATTGCTGATGCTTTGTCTAGACGATATGCTTTGTTGACACAACTTGATTATAAAATTTTTGGATTAGAAACAATTAACGATCAATATGTGCATGATGCTGATTTCAAAGACGTGTTGCAACATTGTAAAGATGGAAAGTCATGGAACAAATTCGTCCTCAGTGATGGATTTGTATTTAGAGCTAACAAGCTATGCATTCCAGCTAGCTCTGTTCGTCTGTTGCTGTTACAGGAAGCACATGGAGGAGGGTTGATGGGGCATTTTGGAGTAAAGAAGACGGAGGATATTCTTGCAGCTCATTTCTTTTGGCCAAAGATGAGACGAGATGTGGAGAGGTTTGTTTCTCGCTGCACTACATATCAAAAGGCTAAGTCACGATTAAATCCACATGGTTTGTATATGCCTTTACCTGTTCCTATTGTTCCTTGGGAAGATATTTCTATGGATTTTGTGTTGGGTTTGCCTAGGACTAGGAGGGGACATGATAGCATTTTTGTTGTTGTGGATAGATTTTCCAAAATGGCACATTTTATTCCATGTCACAAATCTGATGATCCTACTCATATTCCTGATTTGTTCTTTAGAGAGATTGTTCGTTTGCATGGTGTGTCTAATACCATTGTTTCTGATCGTGATACTAAATTTCTTAGTCATTTTTGGAGAACGTTATGGCATAAGTTGGGGACTAAGCTTTTATTTTCTACTACTTGTCATCCCCAAACTGACGGTCAAACTGAAGTTGTGAATCGAACTTTATCCACTATGTTAAGGGCTGTTTTGAAACAGAATAATAAAATGTAGGAAGAATGTTTACCTCATATTGAGTTTGCTTATAATCGTTCTTTGCATTCTACCACAAAGATGTGTCCTTTTGAGATTGTTTATGGTTTCATCTCACGTGCTTCTATTGATTTAATGCCTTTGCCAACTTCTGAAAAGATGAATTTTGATGCTAAGCAATGTGCTGATTTGATGCTAAAACTGCATGAAGCAACTAAAGAAAACATAGAGCGCATGAATACTAAATATAAGATTGCTGGTGACAAAGGTAGAAAACAATTATCTTTTGAACCTGGAGATTTCGTTTGGTTACATTTAAGAAAGGATAGATTTCCAGAGCTAAGAAAGTCTAAGTTGATGCCTAGAGCTGATGGACCATTTAAAGTGTTGTCAAAGATTAATGAGAATGCATATAAGCTTGATCTGCCTACAGATTTTGGGGTTAGTCCCACATTTAATGTTGCAGATTTGACGCCATATTTGGGAGAAGAAGATGAACTAGAGTCGAGGACGACTCAAATGCAAGAAGGGGGGATGATGAGGACATCAACACCATCGATACATCCTCACCTACATCTACACCTACACAAGGTCCTATGACTCACGCCCGTGCACGTCAATTAAATCATCAAGTAAGTTCACTCTTAAGTTCATGTTCGGTTTCTTTAGACCATGAAAACCCGTGTACTCTTGTGTTGCTTAGAAACCAAGGAGAACAAGGAGAGTACCATCCAGGAGAGGGAGTCGCGCTGGTTGGATTCGAACTGCAGGACAGTACCAACTTCTAACGGCCGCCACGACTTCATACAGACTCCGTTTTTGGACGTTCAAGTACTTCATGGAAAGCTTATAAAGTCTACTTTCCAATGGATCTGGCCTCATGTCCATATCTTATTAGAATCATCCAGAAATGTCGAAATACTACGAGGACCTTTTCTGTCTACGGTGCTGCGCCACCTTATTTTGGCCCGTGGGCTGTGTATCAAGTTGAGCCTATTAGGGGCGCATCCTAGGGTTGGAGAACGACCCCAACACCCTCGAGGTAGTCCTTCCATCTATTTATATGTCTCTAGAGCCGCCATGAACAGTTGGGTTTTGATAGATTGAAGTTTTAGCCACTGCTACTTCGCTTGAAGCGCGCGTGTCGACTAGATCGCCCGTCTTCTTGTTATTGGAACCCCACCTCTTGTATTTTCAGATTGAAACTTCATATTTGATTTAGCAATTCAGTGCTTGTTCAACTCGCTCTTGCTTGTTCTACGATTGCTTGCAGGACGAGAGCCCTCGTGGCCGGTTGATCGCGCTCCACAAGATCGCGTTCACCTTCTGGAATAGGTGTATCGGTCGCTAAGGCGCAACATCGTGGATAGTTGTAGTCGGGCCGTGAACGTCGGTTTCTCCCACCAATCGTGATTACCTTCTCCATTGAAAGATCGGGACCGAACCTCGCATCACCTTTGGTTTGAAACAAATTATGGCATTGATTCCTGTCCTTTGTGGCAATCTGAGTACTTAGCACATGTTGTACTACAATACTCAAATAGTTGTCAGCATCATCAGCAGTGGCATGTTCGTCTTGGTCCTTCGGTTCTGCAACGTCATGTGCAAGTATAGCGTATGTTTCATCATTAAAATCACTAGCTGAATCATACTCACCATCCTCACGGATGACCAGCACTCTCTTGTTGGGGCAATCGCACATGATGTGTCCATAGCCCTTGCAGCGATGGCATTGGACATCCCTGGTACGACCCGTAGATGCAACCGAAGTAGTAGACAAGGAGCCGCGAGTTGCAGGTGTGGGGCCTGTAGAAACTTGTGTTGTTGCAGCTGAGGGCATGGTGAGTGGCTTGTTGGTGGAGGAAGAAGGTGCCGCCGTGGAAGAGGACGGCATAGCTGCTGGACTTGTCCTCCAAGAATTAGTGCGACCTGCAGAAAAATTAGTCCGTGGTTTCGGTTGACGTCCCTGCACTTCACGTTCAGCTTTGCAAGCAAGATGAAACAAGCGAGTCATAGAATTGTAATCTTTGTAATCAAGAATATCCTGTATCTCATGATTCAACCCACACAAAAATCGAGCCATAGCTGCTTCATTTTCCTCAACAAGACCACAACGTAACATGCCAATTTGCAGCTCTTGGTAGTACTCTTCTACAGAATTTGTTCCTTGACATAAACGCTGCAATTTATTTAACATATTGCGAGCATAGTATGAAGGGACGAATCTATGTCGCATGTGCAGTTTCAAAGCTTTCCAAGTTGTGGGAATGTTATTCGGGTGTTTGTGGCAATGTTCGCGCCACCACACAGATGCAAAGTCAGTGAATTCACTAGTAGCAGCCCTAACTTGTGTATTAGCAGGAACATCATGACATGCAAATTTTTGATCAACAGCTAGCTCCCAGGTAAGATAAAGATCAGGATCATATTTTCCACTAAAAGCAGGAATAGTGAATTTGATCTTAGCAAAAGAATCATCTTGATTACGTACCCCACGTTGGCGCCTTTGTTGGTGAGGAGGATCACGTTGTCGACGTCGATCTGCAGCTGAGAGGATGCTCACATCATCCTCAGTGTCCCCGACATAGTCCTCATCATGCTGGCTAGGCGCAGGTTGTTGTCGAACAACCGCAGCAATTGTTCGCGACAACTCGTCAAGTCTTGTCACCATGTTCGCAAGAGTAGTGTTGGTGTTGTTCTGAGCGGCCCTCATGTCATTGAACGCCATAGTGGTCTGAAGTTGAGCTTCATCTAGCTGGGCAAGGTGTTCATTTGTGGTGCGTAAGTCGCCATCAAGACCTTCTACGCGCTCCCGCATTAGGCGATCAAAATGTTGGATGATGCCTCAGGTGCGAGGAGACTGTGGGAAGGTGTTGTCTGAAGTCTCTGTATCTCTTGCCATGGTTAGTCACAAGAAAACCAGAAAACAAAACACACATATGTGACCTGCAGCTAATAGGATGTATGTATGTGGGGTCACATACTCACAAGCCAGTATCGAAGTCTTACAAAATCTTACCAAACGAGCAGTGGTGATCTGCAATCAGCGGTACAACCTGTGAAGATTGGATGGAGCGATTGCCAGGTGACACAAACCGGTTCGTTGTAGAAATTCTGTGTAGCTATAGGAAAGATTACACTTGGTAGCAAGGATTAGCACAATCAAATCAGTAAATGCTATTAGTGATATGCCCTAGAGGCAACATGGAGATGTTATATATATATATCACATGCTATGTTATAATGTATTGATTGGTTCCATGAAATAGACATCATCATTATTGATCAATGAGTACGTGACTTATTCATGAGACTCTTAATGTCAAATGTTGCTATTTCTAAATGATCCCTGATCATATATCATATGAGGAACAAATATGATTCTAACATCAGCATATGTATTGATTGATGATCATGTCTCATGGATCATGGTATGGAGATACCAAATCGATAATATGGACATATGTTAGTGAATGTTGGATAGACCCGCCATGAGATACTGCAGAGATTTTATGTGTCATCAGTTAGTCTCAAGTAGTGTTTATGTAGAGTTCTTAGACTTGAGATCATCATTGATGAGGGCATCAACACCATCGATACGTCCCCACCTAGCATGGAGAAGGTCACCAAGGGAAAGGAGGAGATCAACAAGAAAAGGGATTCGCGTAGGCTGGAATCGGACTGTACGACATCGCCAACTTGTGACAGCCGCCACGACTTCATACGAACTCCGATTTGGGAATTCTAGTACTTCACGGAAAGCTTATCAAGTCTACTTTCTAACGGATCTAGTCTCATGTTTATATCTGCTCGGAATCGTCCGCAATCGTTGTTTTAGTGATGAGGGTTCCCTGTTTAAGGTGCTGCCTCACCGTTTTAGGGCCGAAGGCCCATGTATCAAGTCGGGTCCATTAGGGACGCGTCCTAGGGTTGGAGAACGACCCCAACACCCTTGTGGCTGTCCTCCCATCCTATTGATACCTTTAGAGCCACCACAAACATATTGGGTTTTGTTAGATTAAAGTTAGTGTCGCTACTTTACCGTGTAATCCCGTGATCGGCTAGATCGCCGGTTTACTCGTCTTCGGAACCCCACCGTTTGTTCTCTTGAATTAAACCTTCATCTTTATTCGCAAATGCTTATGCTTGTTCATCTTGTTCTTGCTAGTTCTCGATTGCCTACAGGAACAATTACCCTCGTGGTTGGGCTGATCGTGCATCCGTCGAGATTGCGAACAGCCTCTGGAGTATGTGGACCAATGAGCTCAACAGCCAGAGGTGGTTTTGGGTACTTCATAACTTTTACTGATGACTTCAGTAGATATGGGTATGTGTACCTAATGAAACATAAGTCTGAATCCTTTGAAAAGTTCAAGGAATTCCAAAATAAAGTACAAAATCATTTGGGTAAAACAATCAAGTTTCTACGATCTGATCGTGGAGGCGAGTATTTGAGCCACGAGTTTGGTAATCATCTGAAGGATTGTGGAATTGTTCCACAGTTGACTCCACCAGGAACACCTCAGTGGAATGGGGTATCTGAACGGAGATATCGCACCTTATTAGATATGGTGCGATCCATGATGAGCCAAAGTGATCTTCCATTGTCCTTTTGGGGATACGCTCTTGAAACAGCCGCGTTCACACTAAACAGAGTTCCATCAAAGTCAGTAGAAAAGACACCATATGAGATGTGGACAGGACAACATCCTAGCTTATCTTTCCTTAAGATTTGGGGATGTGAGGCTTATGTAAAACGTTTGCAATTTGATAAGCTCACTCCTAAGTCTGACAAATGCTTCTTTGTCGGGTATCCTAAGGAAACAAAAGGATATTACTTCTATAATCAACATAAAGGCATGGTGTTTGTCGCCCGACATGGTGTCTTCTTAGAGAAAGAGTTTCTCTCAAGAAGTGATAGTGGGAGAACGGTGCAACTCGAAGAAATTCGAGAAACACCTGAAAATGTTTCAGCTCCTACAGAACCACAGCAGGATTAACAAAGTGTTGAAGCACCTGTTGTAGACACACCGGCACCACGTAGGTCAGAGAGGTCACGTCGTGCACCTAAGAGGTACATGTTCTTGACTACTCAACAAAGGGACATATTGTTGTTAGACAACGATGAGCCTAAGACCTATGAAGAAGCGATGGTGGGACCAGACTCTGAGAAACGGCTTGAAGCCATGAGATCCGAAATTGAATCCATGCATATTAATCAAGTTTGGAACTTGTTTGATCCACCTGATGGTGTTAAAACCATTGAGTGCAAATGGGTTTTCAAGAAAAAGATAGACATGGATGGAAATGTTCACATCTATAAGGCACGATTGGTGGCCAAAGGTTTCAAACAGATTCAAGGTGTTGATTATGATGAAACTTTTTCGCCCGTCGTAATGCTAAAGTCTATTCGGATCATTCTAGCAATTGCTGCATATTTCGACTATGAGATTCCATATCTTATCAGAATCGTACAGAAACGTCGAAATACTATCGAGACCTTTTCTGTCTATGGTACTGCGCCACCTTATTTTGGCCCGTGGGCTGTGTATGAAGTTGAGCCCATTAGGGGCGCATCCTAGGGTTGGAGAACGACCCCAACACCCTCGAGGTTGTCCTTCCATCTATTTATATGTCTCTAGAGCCGCCATGAACGGTTGGGTTTTGATAGATTGAAGTTTAAGCCACTGCTACTTCGCTTGAAGCGCGCGTGTCGACTAGATCGCCCGTCTTCTTGTAATTGGAACCCCACCTCTTGTATTTTCAGATTGAAACTTCATATTTGATTTAGCAATTCAGTGCTTGTTCAACTCGCTCTTGCTTGTTCTACGCTTGCTTGTAGGACGAGAGCCCTCTTGGCCGGTTGATCGCGCTCCACAAGATCGTGTTCACCTTCTGGAATCGGTGTATCGGTAGCTAGGGCGCAACATCGTGGATAGTTGTAGTCGGTGTATCGGTCGCTAAGGCGCAACTCGCTTGACTCTTGTTAGGGAGTCTATTTTTCTTCACTTGTTTTTTTTCTTTTCTTGTTGTGTCTCTAACCATGTCAGGTTCCGGTGATGACAAGGCCATTCAGTCCCCTCGCACCAGGGGTATCATACAACATTTTGAACGAAAGGTGAGGCTCTATACTGAAGGAATTGATGCAGATTTGCAGGTGACTAATGAGAAGCTAGGAGCATTGGAGGCCACACAGATTCACACCAACAATAATCTTGCTACATTGGAGACATCGGTCGCCACACTAAACGCCAATCTTGCTGCCATAATGAGGCGTTTGGATGACCAACAATTGAACCGCAACCACGATGATGACAATTTTGATGAGTATTCTGCGGATACAGAACACGATGACCAAGAGGCTCGTCTTCGTCGACAGTTGCATCGCAACCGCCAAGGTATGGCTGAACGTAATAATAATGATGCTTTTAGTAAGATTAAATTTAAGATACCTCCATTTGATGGTGCTTATAACCCTGATGCCTACATTACTTGGGAAATAGCTGCTAATAAAAAGTTTGTTTGTCATGAGTTTCCTGAGGATAAAAGAGTTAGGGCTGCTACTAGTGAGTTCACTGATTTTGCTTCTGTCTGGTGGATAGAATTTAGTAAGAAAAATCCTGATAACATACCACAAACTTGGAATGCTTTGAAACGGGTCATGCGGGCTAGATTCGTTCCTTCGTACTATGCACGAGATCTGTTAATTAAGTTGCAACAATTGAGACAGGGAGCTAAAAGTGTAGAAGAATATTATCAGGAGTTGCAAATGGGTATGTTGCGTTGTGAGATAGAGGAGGATGAGGAGGCAGCGATGGCTAGGTTTTTAGGGGGGTTAAATCAGGAAATTTGGGATATTCTTGAATATAAAGAGTACAATAACATAACCCGTTTGTTTCATCTTGCTTGTAAAGCTGAACGTGAAGTGTAGGGACGACGCGCGAATTCCAGGACTAATGTTTCTGCAGGGAAAGCTAATTCATGGCAGCCATCCACGACCCCTACCTCGAATCGGCGTCCTCCACCACCGTCTTCCTCCTCGGGGCGCCCCGCGCCATCGGTATCCAACTCCAACACCAAGCCACGCACTACTCCAACTAATTCAGTGAGTCGCACACCCACGTCGTCAAAGGTTGGTTCAGCTCCTGCCAAGAGTACCGCGTCTGTTGCCTCTACAGGGAGAACTAAGGATATTCAGTGTCATCGATGTAAAGGGTATGGACATGTGCAGCGTGACTGTCCAAGCAAGCGTGCTTTGGTAATTAAAGAGGATGGTGAGTATTCTTCCGCTAGTGATATCGATGAAGATACAAATGTTGTGCTTGCAGCTGACTATGCAGGTAATGAAGATCCTTCTGAAGTGCATATTGGTGCTGATGAGGCGGATCACTATGCAAGCCTCATTGTGCAGCGTGTGCTTAGTGCACAGATGGAGAAAGTGGAGCAAAACCAGCGGCACATATTGTTTCAAACCAAGTGTGTCATCAAGGATCATTCATGCCGCACGATTATTGATGGAGGCAGCTGCAACAACTTAGCCGGTATCGATATGGTGGAGAAGCTGGCCCTTAGCACCAAACCACACCCTCACCGTACCAATAAATGGCTCGACAATAGCGGTAAGGCAAAGGTAACCAGGTTGGTGCGCATTAATTTTGCTATTGGATCATATCATGATGTTGTTGAGTGTGATGTTGTGCCTATGCAAGCTTGTCATATTCTGTTAGGTAGACCATGGCAATTTGATAGAGATTCTATGCATCATGGTAGGTCAAATCAATATTCATTTTTACACCATGATAAGAAAATTGGTTTGCACCTATGTTCTCCTGAAGCGATTGTGCGTGATGATGTAGCTAAAGCAGCCAAAAATAAAAGTGAGAATCATGGAAATACCAAACCCGTTGTTAACCATGAAATACGTTTGAAAGGAAAATGTTTGCTTGCTACTAAAGCTGATATTAATGAATTAATTGCTTCTACTTCTGATGTCTATGCATTGGTTATGTAAAGATGGCTTTGAGTTCACTTTCCGATATGCAGCATTCTTTGCCTCTACTATTGCTACCTTTTGCAGGAGTATTCGGATGTTTTTCCAAGTGAGATTCCTCCCAGGGCCTGCCACCTTGTTTCGAGGGATTGAGCATCAGATTGATCTCATTCCTGGTGGCTTGCCTTGTGCCAATCATGTGCCATACAGAACTAATCGCGGAGGAAACTAAGGAGATTCAACGCCAAGTGCAGGAGTTACTCGACAAAGGTATGTGCGTGAGTCTCTTAGTCCTTGTGCTGTGCCAGTTATCTTAGTGCCTAAGAAAAATGGAAACCTGGCGCATGTGTGTTGATTGTAGAGCTATTAACAACATCACCATTCGATATCGTCACCCTATTCCATGATTAGATGATATGCTTGATGAAATTGAGTGGTGCTGTACTTTTTCAAAAGTTGATTTGCATATGGTTACACGATTCGCATGATCTGGGAGATGAATTGGAAACTGCTTCAAAAATAGTTGGTTTTAGTTGAGTGGTTTATCAGCTTTTGTTTAACTAATGCAATAGCATTTTTATGCAGTTCAATGATGAGGTTTGCGTTTTTATTGAATTTGTGGTGGTATATTTTGATGATATATTGGATATTACGCAGTCTATGAATGATATCTTTAATATTCGTGCTGGTTTTTTAATCTCTCAGTGATGCACGTTTATTTGGTACTTGAGAAGTGCACTTTTGCACGAGTCGAGTTCTTTCTTGGTTATGTTGTCAACGCAGGGAATTGAAGTTGATAATCCAGGTTGAAGCAATACAGGATGGCTATTTAAAGTCTGTTAAGCAGGTGCGAGTTTCTTAGGGGTTCTGGATTTTATGTCACTTTGATGAAGGTTCAGTGCATTGTGCGCATTAAATGAGTTACAAAGAAGGATACTTTTCTTGGGCCACAGAGAAGTTCATATGCTGAAAAGTAAGTTGACAATGCAACCTACTCAGCTTCTGATTTTAAAATAGACTTTGAGCTTGAATGTGATGGCAGTGGTTTGGTTGGTGGGTGGTTTTGTACGAAGAACCTGTTTAGCATTTAGTGAGAAATTGAGTGGCCTTTCCTGAATTTCTACTTATGATAAGGAATGTATGGTTTTGCGTAGCTTAGAACTGGCAGATTATTTGGCAAAGAATTTGTTTACCTCTGATCATGAATTTTGAACTATTATAGTCAGCAATTGAATGTAGGCATCAAGTGGGTTGTAATTTATTGAATTTTTCTTTATGTATCAAACAAAAAAGGGAAAAGAGAATATATTGCTGATCTTTGTCATAAACTTATGCTTTGTCGACAGATTGATTAATAACTTTTGGATTAGAAACATTAAAGAGAAATATGTGCATGAATGTGATTTTAAAGACGTGTTGCAACATTGTAAAGATGAAAGTTCATGGACAAATTCGTTAGTGATGGATTTGTATTTAGAGCTAACAAGCTTGTATTCCGTCTAGTTGGTTTTCTGTTGTGTTACAGAGCAATGGAGAGGCTGATGGGGATTTTGGAGTAAAGAAGGAGATATTCTTGCAGCTCTTTCTTTTGGCCAAAGATGAGACAGATGTGGAGAGGTTGTTTTCGCTGCACTACATGTAAGAGGCTAATCGATTAAATCACATGGTTTTGTATATGCTTTATGTTCTAGTGTTCTTGGGAAGATATTTTATGGATTTTGTGTGGGTTTGCCTAGGACTAAGAGAGGGCATGTAGCATTTTTGTGTTGTGGATAGATTTTTCCAA
>RYFJ01003770.1:0-83460 GCA_003991445.1 Oryza meyeriana var. granulata | reverse complement strand
TAACTACTCCAGTGTGCGTTAGTCGACTCGGCGAGGCTGGTGAAAGGCTCACGGCGGTGATGGTTCCTGGGGACAGCTCGGGAGGGCTGGTTGATGCAACTTCAGGACTACGGGACGGTTCGAGCACGACTTACACTCATCAGAAAGACGAGTCTCTACTGGGATGTCATCAGAAGGTTTTCCGGCGGCTCAATCAAACATCAGACGAGATCGTCGAGCTTCGACGGGAGTAAGGAACGCCCGCTCAATACGGAAGTTCCTGGCTCACTTCCGTCGGACTCTCTTCGATTAATGGCACAAGGTCGCCGAATCAGGTGCAGCGTCGCAGAGGCGTTCGACGAGAAGTAAGGGCGACAAAAAGACCAGGGCAGTAGCGCAACGAGCGTGCAGAACAATGCTGGGAACGAAGCGAGTTCGGAAAGATGGTGGCTAATGGGAGCGAGTCGTACGGCCCGCGGAGACAAGCTACGAGAAATGTCATGGAGGGGCTTGCCCTTCACAGGGCGCACGCAGAAAGACTGCCTGCTAGAGTTTGCCTCCGAGCGGTTTATCATCTGCGTCGGGACAAGGACAGGAAGCCAGACTCGGGTCCGGTTGAGACTTTCCGGACCCCACGAACTCAACACATTTCGGGGGCCATTTCGCGTAGAATCAAGGGCAACAGAGTATAGGGGACATTAAGCGGTCTCCACAAGGATGCTGCATATTGCGCGGTGGAATGGTATTCAGTTCAAACGCGCGGATTCACAGATCGGGTTTCCCACGGGACGATACCATCGTCTGGGATCGGTGTCAAAATATTAGGCTGAAGAACGCTCATCGAGGAGCAGTGCGCTCAACATCTCTGTTGCAGACTTGGGCGAGATGAGGAATTCCTCGTTCAGAACTAGGCCGGCACCGGTACATGGATAATCCCCGGTTGAATCACACTCCGGGCAGGAGTAAGCTTGAGGTGAGTGGGCCGCGGGACACTTCGCCGGATACTTCTTCCGGGTCGCGACTTCGAGATGGGTATCGCGATAACTGCGCGGCTCGCACGTTCATGGCGATTTCGCCTACACTCTACTGGTGGCTGAGATGCCGGGCCAGCAGGGAGTCTCTCCTCGCAGCGCGTGAGCAAGCCTCCCGTGCGCAAGGAGAGCTGCGAGCTGGTCATAACCAAGAAGCGGCGTCGGCGGGTTACGTTCGGCACGCTAGCATCTGAGTCATCAAGATCAGTCGGGAAAAAGCAGGCGAGTGGGAATTTCCAAGCGGACTCTGACAAGCAGAGATCCTGGCCTTGAACTCTTAAGACTGCCTTAGTCGGGCGGACTGACTCCAATGGAGAGCGTGTCTCTAAGCACCATGATATTTCGCATGGAACGTCCGATGCGGGTAACAAGGAGGGTGATCGGCGCCCTACCGTAAGCCAGAGCAGCGGTGAAACGGTGGCGGCGCTTCGCTCTAGCCGCAAGGTGCTTATCGGGAGGAAATAAAGAGTCCTCGCGCGGCTTCATCAGGAGTTCTACCCCGGATGGTGGCACCAGTCCTGGTCGGAATGAAAACGTAATGGGCATGGTGCGTCGATACACGCCTCTAAAAGCGTGCCCAAGGACCATTTTGGTTTCAGGATAGATGCAGGTGGTGTCGATCAAGGGGGGTGGGACCTACTCATAGTTTTCTCGACTGTATCGGGATTTCATAAATTAGGCTGAAGGAAAAAGACTGGTTTAAAGCTTTTTCTCATGGTTGAGGGTATTGTATATCAATGGTCGGTTGAAAGCAGGGCACTACAAGGGTATTCCATGTCGGTGTCTTGCACGTGCAGATCGGCGCACGTGGAGTCTAGTCTGACGTGTGGTGATAAGTTAAATAACCAGACTATTGATGCTTGGAAGAAACTTCCAAATCCTTCGAGATTTAGATTGCGTTGAACCGGCAGTACCTCGGGTGCTGTCTGGGATTACTGGTTCATGTTGCGGGCTCGAGGCTAACCGGAGAAAGTATCGCTAAGGGAATGGGCCCGACAACTAAGATCAGTGCAGGCGCTGCATGGGGTCAGTCGGTTTTTGCCGACTGGGCGACGGGGCATGCCTTCTTCAGTCCTCAAAAAGGCGGACCTTTCAGTGGAACCGAAGCGCAGAGTTTCCGAAGACTTCATAAGTAATTCTCCCCTCACCCCGTGCAGCGTCCCCTGCCCCAGGAAATATGCTGTTATTGGGGCAAAA
The DNA here is from genome assembly GCA_003991445.1 of Oryza meyeriana var. granulata. Classification (NCBI taxonomy): domain Eukaryota; kingdom Viridiplantae; phylum Streptophyta; class Magnoliopsida; order Poales; family Poaceae; genus Oryza; species Oryza meyeriana. The sequence goes on along the minus strand of RYFJ01003770.1, from coordinate 81,253 downwards.
ACCAGGTAGTCGCACGTGCTGGTAGTGGAGCGATCTACGACAGGGTCTCTTCAAAAACACGTGCCATCTATTTTGTTCAGCGGAGGTCCTTGCCCGATCAAACAAGATACGCAGGTAGAAGCTGCTATACGGCTACTCATGGCAGTGAGTTGGTGCACTATTTAAAGCATCAAGTAGGTGGGTACGGTTTCCATCGGGGATGTCCTCATATGGAGGCACGGCCGAATCGCTAAATGGGCACTCGAGCTTGAGGTTTGCATACTTTTCAGCCAGGATAGTATAATATCTCAGCTCTAGCGATTCGAGTGGCGATGTGGAACGAGTTCCTCTCCAATCACAAATAAAGTTAGAGTACTGACAATTGTCTTACGAGGTTCTTACGGATTGGGGTGCCGGGCTGGTGGGTCATACTGCATCCCACTGGCGAAAGTTGAGTCGACTTCCCGGCTTCATACGTCGCTGAGTACGAGGCTCTCGTTTACCGGGTCGATCGCATATATTGGCTTAGTGCTGTTGTGGGGAGATCCCAATCGTGGCACGCAGTATGAAGCTGGACATGTCTCGCGACACAATGGGGCATATGACGGAGGTCGCGAGCTGGACAGTTCGACGGGTGGAATCCCACGTCTGGTATAACGCGCGGCGACGACTGGCAACCATGGGATAAGCGAGAGAGGTCCGATGGAATTTCGTGGCAACCTTTATGGAAGCATAGTAAGAGAACGGCACAAGCGTGGAGGGAGCCGACCGACACGACGAGTGCTGCATTCATATTGTAAGGCTGGAGGGTCTGTTTAATTCTCCTGGGTGACTCAGAAGATGAATCAAGCGTCGTCAATCAGCGCGAAGAAGCTTCTGCGAGTCGGAGAAGACTGTCGAGGGCGCACCGGTGTCCTCGATGCGCTGTGTACACCGGGAAGGAAGGCAGATCCTCTTCAATTCCACTGGGGCATTATGTTGGCAAACACGCTGCAACTCCAGAACGTTAGTCGCCAAACCAACACCAGCTACCATAGCGGCAGGGATTCTTCTGCCACCACACGCCTATCAGCAAGACCAGTCACAAAAAAAGAGACACCCAAAAGACATCGTCAAAACAAGTGCGAGGGTTGCCAGTTCTTTCGCAGACAGACAAATCTTCCCGCCAGGAACTCCAGATCATCCCCATCTCTTGGGCCATTCGCAGTATGGGGGCTCGACATGGCGGGCCATTCAAGTAAAGCGCAGGAGGGTTCACACATTTATTCGTCTGCAGTGGGTATTACCAAGTGGATTGAGGCTAATCCTGTCGCAACAATCTACAGGGCACGAGCAGGACTTATAGGGACTTGAGTATGCTTGGAGTATTTCTAACGATTATAACGACACGGTTTGGGGTCCCTAACCGCATTCATAAGTTTTGCGCGACCGACTGATATGTATGCGTGCTGTGACTCGGGAGTTGGCTTTGGCAGGCCTATTGAGCGAGCAAGGCAGATTTCTGGCGACGACCTTCAGGCCATCAAGGATATAGCGATACCACCATTGCGGGTGTCTGTGCCAAGAACTACTCCGTTCTGGTCTCTAGACCTCAATAAAGGCAAACAGGCTTGACGATCGCCAACCGGCATGTATTTCTTTACAAGAATAAAGTAAGTGCCTTAAGTCAAAAAAGAAAATCAAGGATACGACCAGTGAGCTACAACCATATGCGGGTTCGGTTACATCAGAACTACTATCAATCGTTCTCTGTGTGTCTGGAAAGACAAGAAAACAAACATAGGAAACAAGATAGTGTTTAGGAGGGGAGTCGGCAACAGGGCAATCCCATTCTTTCTTCCTGGTCTATTTTCGGTACTTTTGATGCGGCCATGCTACCGACTGAGATACAGTTCGGCTCTCGCAGGATCCGGGCTTACTCCGAAGACGATTCCAGACAGCCCGACTGAATCGAAATTGATGAGCTGGGAAGCAGAGACGCGCAACATGTCGGCAAGAATCTTCAGGCCTGCGTCGCACACAATCGCAAGATGTCCGTGGCGCGCCTCTTGGTCGGGATCTCGTTCTAAAGGAAGATACAAACCAACAAGGACAGGCATTAAAACTATCCCCCATCTGGGAAGGGCGTTTCATTAAGCCGAGGTCAGCGCGGGGCCAGGCGCCTACCGACTGAAGCCAAAGACGGCGTCCTCATCACAACTCATGGAATATAGAAAGCTACGTTTTCTATACCTGTTTTTACTTTTTCCATGTGTACAGTTTTTCCTGACTCACTACGCCGTTGTTCCAATCGAGTAGTGAGTTCGGGGGCTGCATGTATATATGTGTTCTGTCAATAACATACAAGCTTATCTCACCTCGGCTATGAAGCCTTGCCACGACTGATGCGTTGGCCCGAGTATAGCATTCCTCTGAACGATTTTATCAGTTCTATCGAACTAACTCGGTGCATGCTACATGGTCGGGTAAAGCTAATGACAACCGAATAATAAGTTTGGCGGCACGACACATATATTCACACATGATCGTATATGAAAGCATATGTATACACCGACTACAAAAATATATTGCCTTTACAGACCCAGGTCTCGGTAATCGCTTCAGCAGTCGGCTTCGCCTGTGAGATCAGCTCCAGCGCTTCCTCGGGCGTCGTCTCCTCGGAAAATCCCTCCCCGATGGCCTCAATGTCCGCCCTCGGGTAGATGGACTTGGTCATTGCTAGGGTCTGGGCCACGCGGCGGCACCCGCTCGTCTGAGTACCTTTTCAGGGCACTCGGCGCATCCTCGAGACGCCCCATTATTTGAGGAATTCTGCTACAGCTGGTCCCCCACTGGGCGGGATCCACAAGGTCAAGGAGCCCCTTCACGGACCCGACAAGGGCCTCCCGTGACTCCCGGATTGATCTTATCTCCTCGTGTAGAACCGGTACTTGGGCCTGGACGTTGGCTTCTCATGCCTGCCCAGATCGGCCGGCAAGTATGCTTGTCAGGATCGGCTTACACGCAGGGCGAGTAATGTATTGGCTGAGATCAAGTCGGTTGAGACTTACTTTCGTAGTCGGCCTCCCACCCGGCCACGGTCTTCTCCAGTTCGGCTTCTCCTTACCGAGCTCGACGACGGCCTTCTCCAACTCGACATTCCCGGTCAAGCTCGGTATTGGCTTTTGTCAGGTCGGCCTTGACTCTTTCAAGCTCGGCCTTGGCTTCTTCGGCCTCCTTCAGCTGCGACTCCCTCTCCGCTTCGAGGTCTGCACCACATGATTAGCCAAGAGCTCAATCGCAGTCATGACACCACCAAGCAGTCGGATCGACGTCACTGGAATGATTACACCAACGGTCCAGTCGGGGAGATATGCTCGAGGATTTACCTCTGACCTTCTCGGCTAAGGCCCATGTCTCAGCCCTGAGTTGATCAGCGCCGCTCTTCAGCCAGGCCTCCCTGCTCGTGTGACGCGCCTCCATCGGCCTTCAATGCCCGGAGCTGTTGTAATTCTGCGAGATGGGGAGCCATCTCGACTAGGATCTCTGTCATCGCCTCATTGCGGTCGACGAGTTTCTACTCAGGACAAGGAACAAACCGACGACAGAGTCAAACATCAAGACAAGAAGATTGCTGGAGCTTCACTACGAGAATCATACCGCGACCCCTTGGGACCCATTGATGGCGGCACGAATCAGGCTCTCGCGCTCTCTCCTTGCGATGATTTCATCAAGTCGGAAGCTCTTCATAGTGCCGTCGCGAGTGGTCACGAAAGGTCCGGGGCATCACGCGTGGGGGAGCTTCGATCCGAGGCAAATGTGGGATCTCTGGTGGCGGCGGCAACGGCGACGATGGCGGTGACGACAACCATGAAGCGACGGGGTCCCGGCCTCGGCAATCGCCTTCCCCTACAACATTGGGACCGGATCGGGGGATCCGTCCCTGCTTCCGCAACGTATGGTGCCTCGGCCCCCCCTCCCCCCCTCCACCCCCCCCCCCACCCGGGCCGGGGCCTCAGCTTCAACAGCCACCTCTCGGTCGACTGGCGGTAGCGGCCCTGTAGTCGGAGCCACCTCGGTTTCAGCAACCGGGCCGGCCACCGGCACAGCAGGTGTGCTCGCTGCTGCTGACTCGGCTGGGGTGGATCCATCAAGCGGGGCAGATGGGCCGACCTTTTTGAGGTCGATATCGGCCCGCTTCCTGCACAACGAAGCAAGACATTAAGACTGTATTTCAACATACGACGACTACAGAATGCTCGGAGTAGCGCACCTCTTGGAAAACTTCAGCTTCCTGCTAGCGTACCCGCTCCCCGGCGAAGCGCTGGCATTGGCGCTCGCCCCGGACGGTGTCGCCGACGGCAGAGGCATATCGGCCTGAGTCGGCCTTGACTCTGGCACGGTTGGTTCGGGTTCCTTTGCCCCAATCGGCCTCCGCTCTGGTTGGCCCCTTGGCGGCGCTGTTGCTGGGCATGACAACTTCGAGCCCAAGCCAGCTGCTCTCAGCCTGGGACTCGACCGCGTAGGCGTTGTGGCAGCGGTGTCCTTTATCTTCAAGCTACCGCTCACGGCACGCGCTGCCATGGCCCCCTCGCCCCGATATAAAATTGGCTTTTTCCCCGCTCTCTTGGAGTCGGGTTGGGCATCAGAGGGACTCCTTGGCCTCTTCTTCGACGCGACCGCAGACAATGGGCGAGAATCTTCATCAAATTCCTCATGCCACTACAAGCAAGTCGACAAGATACCATCACGCAAGGTTGAACAATCATCGTTCCACAGGCGTTCACCACAGAAGAAAGTACAAGGTTACCTTGGTCCGCGGCCGGATGAAGCTATAGGCAGCAACTCGGCGGTTATCATCTTCGGTGGCAACGACCCCTTCTGAGAAGTAGCCGAACAAGGTATCGGTTACTGCCCCCTTGTCCGCTGTTTCGCTGCTCACCCGGTCGGGATCGTGCTTACCTCTGAAGGCCCAGCCGAAGGCACTTCTCAGCTTCAGCGGCTGGACGCGCCTCGTCAGGAAACGACGAGCCACCCAGGGCCCTGTCAAGCCGGCCCTCTTGAGGTCATCTATCTTCGTTAGCAATATGTGTGCCTGGCCCAGTTCTTCAAAGGTTGGCTCCGAAGACCAGCTTGGCAACACCACCGGCGGCATACCAGTAAACGGGGGCAAGGAAGGAACTAGATTGGCGCAGTAAAACCACTCCTTGTGCCAGCCCTTCAGAGAAGATTTCAAGGGCAAATCGATATATGTTTTCTTCCCGTCACTCCTTAGTTGAAGACCAGCCCCCCCAATCACACTGATATTACTCTTGGAAGGCTGGGGCTTGACATGGAACAAGTGTCGGAAGAGGATGAAATGGGCTCAACACCCAGAAAGCACTCGCAAAGGGTAACGAATATGGAGATCTGAAGGATCGAGTTGGGATTTAAATGCACCAACTCCAGCCCGTAGAAATCAAGGATGCGGCGGAAGAAATCAGACGATGGAAGACACAAGCCCCGATCAAAGAAAGAGGCGAAAACTACCGTTTCATCAGGCCGGGGATTGGGGCTCGACTCATCCCTCGCCGACCGCCAACGGATCACTTCTTGGCTGGGCAACTTCAGCTCGCTCTCCAGCCGTCTCAGCTTCACCGAGCCGCAATCCGAGATCGGCCAAGAACTCCCTGGCGCACCCGCAGGATTCGTCACCTTCGGCATGACTGGAGGCGTTGAGATTTGGGGGAAAGCAAATCGGGGCTTGGAATAGACGAAGAGGATTGAAATCGCCCGAGTCCGGGTGGGGAACGGCTGCTGCTAACCCTAGCCGGGCGGGAGGCGAAAAGCTAGGCGTGAAGGTGGAAGATGAAGAGATTGGTTGCTTTGGGGAAGACGATGGAATCTTCTTCTCTCTCTCCCCATCCTTTTATAGCCTGAACTGACTAGATGGACCCAGGCCCACACAGTTGGTATTGGGCTGACAAGATATGAGTTCCTACAGTAGCATGCTCCATGTGGGCCGCCCGCAGGCTGAGTTGAAATAATAGCGCTGGTGCTACTCATAGGAATCGATGAGGTAAACAGATATGCTTCATGAGAGCCTTACTGCTAAACAAATATGTTTGGGTATCTGTCTTATCCACCAGGTCTCGAGGATATATCCTTACAAGGATCACAAGCTGGTCTTCATTAAAATTGGGGATGCAGGTATCTCTCTCGAGTACACCTAACCACGCGATGGATTTATTTTTCATAAAGTGGTACTCGGCCGACATGCGCGGCTATCAGTTGCCATGAGCGACATTATTCCAGCCGACATGACGCTGAAGAGTCTAACTCTCGAGTAGTGCACTACTCGGGAGAGACTATAAATTTATCATTCCCGCCGACATGATGCGGATGAGTCTAACTTCTGGGTGGGACGCCACTCGGGAAAGACTATAAACACTTCCTTTCCAGCTGACATGACGCTGAAGAGTCCCATATACGAGTAGTATCCTACTCGGCAAGACTATAAACACACATTCCGACTGACATGAAGTCGAAGAGTCCTATATACGAGTAGCCTCCTACTCGGCAAGACTGAATTATATTCCGGTTGACATGATACCGAAGAGTCTCATATACTAGTAGTAATCTACTCGGGAAAGACTTCCAGGTTAAAGATCTTTGACTTTATGTTTAATTGTCTTCACAATTAAGCACAAAGTCGGGGGCTACACCTAATAGGTGCGCCTATTCGGCGCACACTATTCATATATTTACATGAAGCCCTTCATAGCCTCGCTGCCAGCTGACATGAAGCAGGACTCGGGAAGACTTACTCGGACAAAGAGTACTCGGGAGCATCGCACTCGGGTAACCTTCACCGTGGAGGATGAGCACTCGGCATCAGCTGTGACTCAACTATGAAAGTCTCAGGGGCTACTGTGGGAGCCATGGGCCCCGGGTACCTCACTACAAGCACATGGGCCACTCGGATAGAGGATGGGCCAGATCATGTAATTAGAGATAAGATAGCACCCGGCAGGCTGTACCTTGTACAATAAGGAAACATAGCCTTAGTCGGATAAGATTCTATCTCTAATAAGGAAATCCCTTGGTCGTATCCGACTGGGATCCTTACCATGTACCCCTGTCCCCTAGTATATAAAGGGAGGCAGGGCGCCCTATGAGGGCAACCCGAGATCATCGATCACAAATCCATCTCAGAGGAATAACACCTCAACTGGACGTAGGGTATTACCTCACCTTGAGGGCCTGAACCAGTATAATTCCCTCGTGTTCCTCTGCAATCCACCGAATTCCAGTTCGCCGAGTACCCCCATAGTATTATTGCCGGTGCAAAGCATCGACACGTACGTGTGATAAAGGAGAAAAAAAAAGCTGGCCAAATAAACTCTGCCGAACCGTGTGTAATCCTACAAATCACTAATGCCTGTCTAGATGCCTATCTAGAGTGCTCACGTGTGTGCTACGGACCTAGACATACAGCCAACGATTTATGGATTCGTATGCCATATCATATTATCTACTTCCTACATTTCAAAATAGAATTATTTTTAAAAGTTAATTTTTATTTTAAAATATAGTTATTTTTATCTATTTTGATACTATTGTAATTCTACCAACCATTCTACACCAATCAACAAACCTATTACTCTAAGTCTTCAATATATTAATAAAAAACAATATATTATTTTCACCGTATTTCTTGATCTCTACCCAAATAATCTAAAAGTAGCTGTAACAGAGACAGCATCACGTGGAGGTGATCAAACATGAAAAGCATCACTTAAATTCCTCCTCCTCGTGTAGACGCGATGCAACACCCTCACCGCGGCCTCAATACCATGATAGTTGGCTACGCCTACTGCGCACGTACTAGTACTCTTCATCACTTCGCTAGCCAGATCGATCTTGCGTGTGAGCGTGTCCAACTGTCTACTCCACTATCGATCTTGCCCTGGTCGTACTCACGTCGTGCAGGGGACACTAGTTTGCACTGCCGCTGCCGAACCGCACAATCTTCTGTTGTTGTTTATGGTTGATCGGACAAATTATAGGCAATTGCCAATAGGGAAGAATTATATATTACTATATATTATAGACTACCTTTTTTGTCTCAAAAAATAAGTGTAACTCTATGGTTTAAATTTTATCCCAAAATAAGTGTATTTCTAGAATACTATTTTCCTCTAACTATCTTCCATTTAAATTTCTCACCATTTTTTATTGGACCACTCTCATATTCCCCTCATTTAACAAGGGCCGTTTAGGTTATTTCTCTTTGGTGTTGATTTATCTTTGGATCTAGAATAGAATTGTAGTTGTTTTGAGGAAGAGGGAGTAAAAAATAGTTTAAATAAATAATCTAAGCAATACTGAGGTAAACAATTTTTAGAGACATTATAGTTTGAGAGCCATGATACAATATAATCCATAAGTCTATAAGCTTAAAATAACTCGTTCCATGGAGATCAGCTGAACTGAAATCCTCCGTTCTGACCCGTGCATCTATCATGGAAGAGTCGCTCAGAGCCATCGAGCTGCTTTAAGATTTGTATATACTAGACAAACATAAATCATAGTGGTAATTAAATTTCATGTACTCCATATTTATTAATGACAAGTACTACACCTTTCCGCAAATCTATCCCCAAATTGCATGTGGGGGCGGTTGTTCAAAGTTTTGGTTCTACATGCATGGTCTGTTCTGGATACCACACATTCATGTCATAACTGATTTCTTTTGTGTGTTTTGGGATTCCAAATTCTAATAGAAGTCCTCATAAAACAATTCTATTTCAAATTCTGTATGGCACCGTGCATGCTCACATTTCTAAGCCCTTTGACTTGGTTTTTCGCTTCAGTTCTTGTACATTCCTCCTTGTTTACAAGCTTAACCAGTGTAATCTCCTCAGATCTTAAGCAATTTTTTTCTTCTTATATATTACAGTTCAAAACAAGGCAGTAAAAGTTAAGCATGGAAAGACGGTAGGTTTCATCGTTATTTAGTCTCGCTAATCGGAATGCTGAAAATAAACTAATCGTCAGGGACCGCATCATCAAAAGGCTAGCTAGTATATTTGCTGGATTGACCAAACCATAGGCGTCACCGGCTCAGTGGAGTAGTAGCAGTAGAGAGGCCTTTACTTTATCGTGGCAGCAAGATGTGCGTACTTATGTGGGTGTGGCCACATGCATCATACACAAATATACGCATAATTATCCCGAGTCAGCCACATTCGAGCTACGTCGTCCTTCCCCAATAAATGTTTTCTATTAATTAAATGGCTCGTTTTGTAACATAGTGTAAATTGGTATAATAAATGAAGAGGGCAACAAAGCTAAACGTTGTTTTCTAAAGTAAAAGGTCTAATTTACTCTAAACTAGTACGGTTTACATCCTTAACTACGACACAAAAATAACCTACCAAACTTTTAAACCAGATAAAATATCACCTAGTTGACCAAAACTTACAATAGTTTTGGTAATATGTGACATACACGCTACCATCTTCAAAAGGGGCCTAAATATTAGTCTCAAAAACCTTAGATTTGAATCATCTTAAAAAATTTTAGGCTCTAAAAGCTTTACCATCTTCAGGAGAGGCTCAAAAATTAGTTTGTCAGCTACGTAAGATAGATGAGCCCAGCGTTTGCTTACGATCGTTTTTTTTATGATGCTGTGCCCCTGTGCGAACAACGATCAAGAGGATCCTCTCGTTGTCATCGCCGCTCCTTGTCACCAAAGAACACATCGCCAGCTATAGTGCCCTCGACGGAAGACTTTGCGGTCAGCTTATAAAGAAACAGAAGGCCCTGTTGTTCCCCTAGTCGAACGTGTCATCAATCGTGGCTGGTGAGGAGGTAGATCGACAACGGCTTGCGGCGGTGTGCGGATCAAGTGATTGTGGTAGGAAGCGTAAAAAAATAGGCATAGGCGGAAGGCATCAGGAGGAAGAAAAGACACGGGCGAAGAATTCTTGGCGCGTGAGCAATGAAATTTTTCCGTGGGAGCAGTAATTGGAGACATTAATAGATTCCCTAGATTTAGCTCACTTTTGAGATAGAATTAGATATGGAGAATTTTTAGAAATATGTTTAGGTATCTGTTGAAGGTTTTTTTAACTTAAATTCTAAAATCTAACTTTTAGTAACCTCTTTAGACATCTGTTAGAGATCCTCACCAAACTTTCGCATGCTTTATAAGGCTTTGTTTGATTTATTTCTGTACTTATGGCGTGCAACGGATTTTTAAACTCTAGGGCCCGCATGTTAGACCCTCTTTTTTTTTTTTTACACATTGCCTATGGTGTGGCTACCAATTTATTAGGCACACGTTTGGCTAGGTTTTAATAAACATGTACGACAACACTAACAAGCGAACCAAACGTACCCTTAATGATGTAGCAACTCATTCAGCATTCTCACCTCGACACCCATAACAATGGCTGCGACAATTAATTGAACCAAAGAGCTTCTACCACTTCTCCTCATATGGCAGGCAAATGCCACCTCGTCCATATATTAGTGTTAGTGTCAGTGTACTAGTGTACTAGATATAGGATACCCCATATATATGCATATAGGCCATCAAAAATACCGTATATCTAATTATGTACAAACGAATATACCTAAATATGAATAATTATACAAGTAACTAAAGTATCATATCCACATATATAAGAAAGCACTCTATAGTTCAACTCGGAGCAGGGTCACCCTACCGCCGGTAGAGCGTTTACCAACCTCCAGCAGTAATATGGTTACCGCAAAAAACCGCGACAAATTCGAATTCCAAATTTTTGAACTCCGGACGATAATACACGGTTACCAAGCGGTAGGCGGCAGTAACCGCGGTGCATTGAAGCAGAAAGAAAAACGCAAAAAAATTATAAAACATAGTAAAAATTCATGAAAATTGTAGATGTTTCTAGAACAATAATGTAATATTACATAATTTTTTGGCATAACATTTGCTATATTTTTTATACTTAAACAAAGTAGAGATCATATCGCAATCCATCTCTTTTTTTTTATTTTTCTCCAATTTCGATGGAGGTAACAAAATATGGAATAAACTTCATCATTTTCATAAACTTTGTGCACTAGATAGCAATAGAAATTAGGTACTACTTGTAGGAATTTTTTTGAATTTTTTCATCTTTTTTAAAATTTGAATTTGAACAAAATTCATCAAACTCTACCGATGGTTACCTTTACCGATCCAGCGGTAAGCGCGGTCATCACGGTAACATGAACCCTGACTCTGAGACAATAAAGTCTTGCTTGCCCTTATCCTATTTATATTCCCGAGTTCTACTTGGTCAATAGGTCAAGCTAGATTAAAAATACAAGGTCTTCCAGGTAGGGAGAGCATCAATCACAAGCCATACAATCCACATCACATCAAGTCTGTGTCCAAGAAGAACCTTATTGCTAGCCACCGACTGCACTGCACTACCTGTTCCGTCCAGATTAGTTTAGTAGGCTAGATTAGATAAACTTGCTTCCCATATTGTACTCGGTGTGAACACCCCATCAACACATATAAATAGGAATAGGGCTATTATCCACGCCGGGTGTCCGAACCTGTACAAAATCCCATTGTCTTGCTCCCGCTTACATCTTTGCACACATCTTGGTACTAGCCAATCCCTTTGTCCCTGATACCATAGTCGGGATCTCACCTATCAATAATTAGTTTGTTGTGGCGCATGTATCTGCACTGAGCTCTACCGCCATCCATTGACGATCTCACTCTGAGACGGGTTGTCATTCTCCTCATGAACAACCACTATTGTTGCCGAGGCCATGAGGGGATTATGGAGCGAGGTGAAGGCGATTGTGGATCTCTATGGTGTTGGAATTATTAGTGGGCCTAGGATCTAATTAGAGAATAATTTCTAGGAAAATCTCAAAAGCTCACCTCATGGGAGGTATGTATGTGAACTTTAATACCATCTTGCTTATTCTAGGAGAGGGAGACCTCCTTAAAAGAATGAGTGCTCTCCTAGCTACTTGAGCAATGTGTGGTACACACGCGCGCGCTCGCCTCGCTGTGCATGGGCACAGGGCCGGGGGACGCGCGTACGCAACATGCACGTGAATGGTCCGTCAAAATTGGCTTCTCATGGTTGCGCAGATGTGGCTTTCTTTTGCATTTTTGGTTTTGCTTCATCCAATGGATATTCTGGTATTTGTTTTGAAACTTACTGGATTGTTCAATGTGTTAGACTGGTGTGGAGTCCGGGTCTGAAACCGTCGTCCTCGTGAAGTCCTGCACCGGGAGAGAACGAATAAGGTTTTTAGAAAGTGCTCCGCGCGACTGCTTGTTGTTTGTCCACCACGGCCGTCTTCCTCTATGTTTGGGCACTGCGCGTCGTCGTCACCATCCTGTACCGCACGTATGGTGCGTGCTACTCTTCCGAGCCCAACTACTCCGAGCCCTCCTCCTAAACAGAATCATCAGTACGTATTTATTATGTTTTACGTATTTGATCTATTTATGTATTGTTCTGTTGTACACATGTCTAGATTGTGTGAGACGGTTCTACTAGCTTATGCTATTAATGTTATGATTTATTTATAGAATAAATTAAATCTACATATGCTTATTTTTTCAACATAAGATAGGATTGAAGTCACAGTGTAGAAGGCTCCAAGGGGAATTCAGTGAGCAATAATGACTATAGGTGGATCATATTGCTGGGAGTGAAAAGAAGAAAGAGGAAGAAGATGATAGGTGGGCCATATCGCCACGTGTTCATTATATTGCCATGTTGAGCTAAAACCATCTTGAATTTGATTGGGGTATATTTCATCCAGTCCAAGAAGTTTAGTGGTGGGGAATATCTGCTATTGTAGTTTTGAGAGGGATAAATCAATCCTTTATATTCTTATTTTCTACATATAAATCTAAAACAATTTATATCTAAAACTATGAAATAAAGTTGATACTATATAAACTACTCTAATTTATCGACGCTGCCAATATTCAAATAGGGCTATTTATTTTTGGAGTAAATTTCAAATAACCCCCGAATAGTATGGTTCAAGTTGCACAAAACCACAGGGGTTTTGACACATGGCATATAATAACGGGTACTATGGTCTTAATGTTTCATAAAACCACACTGTTAATTAATCTTATATAATATTGTAGCAAAATAAAAAATATTGAACTTAGATGGATACCACACTGTTAATTAATCTTATATAATATTGTAGCAAAATAAAAAATATTGAACTTAGATGGATGTAACTTTTATACAATAGATCAATGAACTTATAATTTTCAGATATTAAGTTTATAACTCATATATATATAGTAGATCAAATAAAAATTAATTAACATGTGGTTTTAGAAATTATAGAACCATAATACATGGGTTATATGACCAAAAACCCCCTACGATTTTATGCAACTTAAACCATAATACATGAGTTTTAAGTAAAATTTACTCTTTTGGAGTAAATTCTTGTTTTTGTTATTGAAGAGAAGCATTCATGCATGTTTGTTCATCCAGCAACGAGGCGGCGTAGGCATAACTACACGCAATTAAGCGGATTGAATGCACTGATACTGCTCCTCCAATCTCGTACTCGTAAGAAGTAGTAGTATGGATTCATGTCGATGCCCTGTATGAACAGGCACCAATGAAGCTTCCAACACTGTATACGACAGAGGGCAATTTAAGCTGCAGGCCAGGCAGAGGCAGGGACCTTTTATTGAGTCCTAACAAAACTATAGATAGGCATGTACAGTGCTGTGCTGGTGGTTATTTCGCCCAGATTTCTTGCCGTTTTGCGTTCTGCGATCCGTGAGATTTTGGTCTGTTCGAAAAGAGGCGATCGTTCAGCTGATGAACCCTTTGGGAAGGACTCAGGATCCTCAAGCCTTCACGGACAGATCATCTACAGTAGATAATACAGAGAGGAGCACTGTATGCATAGTGAAGTAAATCTTGTGCTATATTTCGGCCTCTTTGGAAAACATATGAAATTTGTAGGATTTAAATCTTATAGAAAAATTTTCTATTTGTTCATTTGAAACAAAGGATTGGGACCTCAACAATTGTATGAAATTTCTATGGTGGCTCAACACAATGAGATATTGGAGGAAAGTTAGAATGATGTTCATCTTGATAGAAACTTTTTTTTAAGTTTTTATCTCTCCTCTAATTTCTTTATTTTTCCTATAGTCTACTTAAATGGTTATTCCTATATTTTTACTGTGTTTTACAATCATCTGTTTTATACTTGTATTTTAGTTAAAATCTACGTTTTTTATATTCTTATGTTTTTTCAATCATGTATTTCAAAGGGCCAGCAAAATGTTCTGTGAGATTTGGGCTGTTTCGGAAGAGGCAATCTTCAGCTGATGAAGCCTTTGGGACGGACTCGAGATCTCTCTCACACACAAATCTTCTACAGTAAATACGGAGATCACTGTGTACATAGTAAAATGCCTTGTGTGAAAATACAGTACATCGTTGCGGCTGTAGAACCCGAGGTTAACGCAGTGTTTTTTTTTCTTCTCGGTGTTGTGGCGGATTCTTGTAGCATTTGATCCATGAGAACATCTTTCATAGCCTCTATGGATGGCTATGCCAAATTTGGTAAATCAAGCGAAAAAAAAACAAAGCCATCTGACCGGGGAAGGCTGGCCATCCTACTCCTCATCGGCTCTCTCCGCCTCACATGTGTTACACGGATACTCCGATATAAATACGGATATACAATACGATGATACGGTGATACATCATATTTCCAGAAACATGGATATAGGATACGCCTATATATATGATAATAAATAAAATTTAAAAATAATATAATATGAAGTAATAAAAGGTTAAGATTTAACTTAAAAGACGTGGCTACTCAATATGAAATATGTGGTTAAGGTTTTAAATATAACATGGTTAGCACAATAACATATTCTTTCCGTCCCAAATATATAAATTGTATTAATTTTTATAGAATCTTCACCGTCAATGTTGTACTTTGACCATTATTTTCTTTCATAATATAACATTAATAACTACTAAATTAACATTGATTCGAAGTATTTTGAAGTATGGATTTAATGGCTTTATTTGTATGTGTCGGCAAGATAGGACAGGGGGTCCCACATGCCCTGGGGACACGTGGGTCTTCAGCCACGTCAGCTCCACCAGGGTCCACAATCTACACCAGTGATAGCCGACTACGGTTATTCTCCAGCTAAGAACCTAGAGCCCGGGAACCACCCGCTCCCGAGTGGTTCTCCCCCGACTGGCCCCCGGTCCCGGGAGCCGACTGCCCCGGCCCCGGGCCCCGGGTGCCGACTGCCTCGGTCCCGAGTCCTGGGTGCCGACGGGGGACTCGGCTTCTCCCGACTGAGGTAGTCGGCATCGGCTTCCCTCGGCGGGATCGGCACCTCCCGAGTTGATCGGCTACGGCTTCTCCCGAGTGCCTCTCCTGGATCGGCTTCCTCAGTAGACGGCACCGGTTGACCAACTACCCACATTAACGATAAGACGACAAGACACGCCTGTCGCCCGCTCCTGTACAGTCAGAACCTTTTTGACTACGGAGGCTCCTTTCACTGTGCAATCGCTGTTCACAGTCAGAGCCTTTTGACTTGAGGCGTGCGCCGTCACGTCTCCCCGCTCCGTCGACCAGACGACCAAACGCCCCATCACATCCTCACGACTCTACCGCCCGCTGCATACCTGCTCCGGCGTGGGCACGGCTGGCGGGGAGGTGAGCGACGGGACATTCCTCCAACTCCGGCGTGGGCGTTGCAGGCGGACAGGGGCGACGGGACGCTCCTCCAACTCCGGCGTGGGTGTCGCAGGCGGAGGGGCGCACAGGAGACCTCACCGGAAAATATCTCCTTCCGCGTACCGGCACTGTGGACTCCCCTCGCCTATAAAGGAGGATCCATGCCGTAGACGAACGCAGGCAGCTCAGGCTCCGGTTTAGACAACAGAGATCTCCTCCTCCTTCCTCGAGTCCGGTCGCTGGTAGAACGACCGACGCCACCTCCGGGTTCCCGGTGAGCTTCCGAGCTCCCAGGGTTCTCCTTGTAAACTCCGCTCCACATTCATCTCTCTCTCTCTCATAGTACAAAACACAGGAGTAGGGTATTACACTCCGGCGGCCCGAACCTGTATAAATCCCCCCGTCTCTCCCGCGTGGTCACAACAGATCGGACGGTCCGGACCCGATTCGGACGGTCCGGACCTTTCTGTCTCCAGCTCGGGCCCCTCTGTTTCTGTCCCGAGCGTTGATTCATCTTCTTCCACCCGAAGTCGGCTTCGCCTGAGAACTACTCCCCTGGCCGAATCTCAAAAGGGGGGTCTCCCGATTTCCCGCCGTCGAGGTTTAATCCTCCGACAGTATGTTACTAAACAAATATATTGATAGCTTAGCTATTAATTAAAGTTTATAAATATTGATTTATCTAAATAGATGCACGTCTTATATTTTGGATGTAGTAGTAGTTAATTGATCAATTTGATTTAGGTTTTTCATTACTTTAAATATATAATGATATCTAGGCTAGAAGTATCGGTAAAATATTGACCAAGTATCCGAGAAGTATCGTGAATTAATTTATTTTT
The DNA here is from genome assembly GCA_003991445.1 of Oryza meyeriana var. granulata. Classification (NCBI taxonomy): domain Eukaryota; kingdom Viridiplantae; phylum Streptophyta; class Magnoliopsida; order Poales; family Poaceae; genus Oryza; species Oryza meyeriana. The sequence continues at coordinate 64,697 of RYFJ01003770.1, read as the reverse complement.
TTTAAAAAAAAAATCATCGATACATGTCCGATATATGTTTGAGAGCATCCAATAAGTATTTGTATCCAATACGTATCTGATACGGGATACACCACTTTATATAGAAGTGTTAGTGTTGGGTACTTCTCGTTCAGGGGTTGGCTAGAGTTGGGTTGGAGTTGTGTTGGTTCTGTTTAGCTGTTTAGATGAACTTTGGATGATTTCGTTGTCTAGCTATCAGAGAACTTTGATCTATCACTTTGGCTAGGTTGTAGCTATTTGTCTGTGTGATATTTGTTTTGTAGCTGGTAACCCAGTAGTTACCAATGTTTTCTTTATAAAAAGTAGGAAAATGCTTCAAGCCGGACGCCCGATCAAGACCGAAAGATCGGACGCCCAACGCCGCAGTCAATCTCTTCCTTTTTGCTTCTTATCAAACGCATGTTACACGCTCTCTCTGGACAGTCGCATGCACCAACCCCTCTCTCTGTATAGTTGTTCATGCATGCACGCATATAAAGTTTTAGTAGCATTTAAAATAGATTTTTTTCTAAACTATTTATCCAAACTATATTTGCGATGAAATCCTTACAATAAAATATCACATGAATATATTCTGGTGAAAAAATATACATGTTTCAACCATTGAAACATGATATTTTATATGTGAGATAAAAATGTTTCAATCAGAATTCGACGTTGTTTCATTCCTCTTATTTATTTTTAGTGTTACATTATATCAGCAACTGATGTTTCAGTAACTTAATTTTTTGTTTCACGCTATACGAAAAAATGTTTCACGGACGGTCAACTGAAACAGTTTGACCGTCCGATTTTTTTTGCTCGATCGGATGCCCGATCCGTAGTCACGCCCTAAAAGGTAGGGCTTTTTAGGCCTTTTATCTAAAAAAAATGTAAGTGTTAGTGTTCTGGTAACATGACCTCTTCCTGCCTCCACCTCCCCTTGATTGATGAGCTCAGGCCACCGGCTCCCGTCGCCCAGGGCCGGCACCGATGAATGTTGTGTCATCTAATTTTCTCGTTAAGATGAATGGATTTTAAGTTTATCCCTGAACGTGAATGTGCTAATCTTAATTTGAAAGGAGTTGGATGGAAAGTTCTGACCTAGATTTAAGGACATTGGATTCTTATTTCCGGTCATAATTTCAAAATTTTTGCTCTGAATCTTGAAATTCATGTAGTTGAAAGATTTGTTGTTGGAACTAATCCCAACTAGAACAACCACTTGTCTCCTGGATGTCGATGAATCTATACGCAACACAAAACTTGACACAGTAGAGTTGGATGTCAATATGCCTTAATGTCTCCTCTCCTTTGCAACGAGTTGGCTACATGTTATATAGCGATATACAGGGCACTGAAAATTATATTTTTGCCCCTTATAGAGGCTAAGGCCTAATACACTATGACAGGTGGCTTCGGGGCAGGGGCTTTCTCGTAGTTCCCTGTAGGGGGGGCCCGGCCATATAGCCGTATCGATAGCCCCCTGGGGATCCCAAGATTGTCATGCCGCCCGAGATTTCCTGCCTCTCCTCAACCGCTATTTCAACCGCGTGGAGATCCGGAGCAGGGCGGCTGGTAGGTAAGCCCATTATTATTAACGATCCCGTCAGGAGTAAATGAGGGGCTCCGCAACTCTCCTTCCATCCAGCTCTTGGGGGCCAGCTCCGGAGGACCTCTTCTCTTTCGCTCCATCAGCAGGAGGCTTCCGTGCTCTCCGCCCTAGCCGAGGAGCATCCCCAGATGCGAGACCCTCCGCGGAGGCCTCCGGAGCCTAGCGGAGCCATGCCCTCAACATTTGTTATTAGAGAGTAACCATAAACTTGATCACCGTTAAGGCAGTGGCAACGGGTCCAAGAGCTCCATAGTTATTTTATTGGTTGTAAAACTTTTTAACGAAATGAAAATTAAATGCGCGGTTCACTTAATTCTCCCTTGTAAACCACTATTGCAAAACTACAGTAGCTTGAAGCCCATGCTCTCCTACCCAAATGGTGGGACCCACATACATGTATTTCTATTTATAGCAAACACTATAATAAGGGTCTCTTCTTAGCCTTTAAAGCTAGGGCAAATAAAAAATAATTTCTACCACCTTTGGATTTTAGGTTTTCTCTAGTCTAGTTCGTCTGGGCTTCTTTGTCGTTTTCGTAAGAACACTTCTCGAACTGTTAAATAGTGTGTTTCGTGTATAAATTTTTTATATGAAAGTTTTTCTAAAAAATCAAATAGATCCATTTTTCAAGTTTGTAATAGTTAATAATCGATTAATCATGCACTAATGGCTTGTCTCGTTTTACGTGCCGTGAATAAGCTCGGTCGAACCTTCGAAACGAATGCAGCCTTAGTACTATAAAAGCGCGGTAGTTCTCCTCTCCCAACTACCGTACTCCCCATGTAAAAAACCATCCCACCCAAAAAACCGACCACTCTCCTAAAAAACATCCTACCAAAAAACCGATGTTCCCACAATTAAGCCATGTAAAACCACCGTATTCTTATAGATTTGTTGCAACGCACAAACATGGCACTAGTTAAAAGGAAAAGTAGAAAATTCAGGACTCCTTTAGAACGCAGTATTCTTAAAATATAAAAATAGCAAAAGCGTAAGATTAGAATGTTATGGCACCTTAAATCCTAAGGAATGAAAAACACAAGAAAACTACAAAGGCAACTGTTTGAATAGAGCATAAGGAAAACACAAAATTTAGAAGAGAGAGGTAGACACAAAGGAAATTTTCCAATAGGAGCTCCTGCTATGCCATTCCGTAGGAATTTCAAAGGAATTCTAGAGACCCAATCCCTTGATCCAAAGGGTCTCATAGGAATTTTTCCTATAGCATTTGAATCCTTTAAAATTCCTCTATTTTTCCTTTGTTCCAAAGGAGCCCTCAATTTCATAGGATTTTTTCATATTGAGGTCATTTGGATCTTAGGATTTGGAGTTGTCAACTTCGTATGGAATACATTTCTGTGCCCCAATCCCATAGGATTTTGAACATGAGCTTCAACCTCATGGTTTGTATTTCCTTTGAAAATACCAATGCAATTTATTTATTTCTCTTTCTACTCTCACTCTAATATAAGTAGAATATAATCATAAAAATACTGTATTTTTACTATAAGCTATTCAAACACATATTTTGAACAATTCCTACGATTTATTAATTTCCTGCAGGATTTTGATATTTCATGACAATTCAATTCTATATTTTTTCTATTTCTATGTTTTTAGAATCATGTGTTCCAAAAGAGCCCTTAGCATGAAGGATTCAACATCAACATACATATTGAGAAGACATATAATTAATTTTTTGTTCCTTGTGGTATAGCTTGAAGCATAAGTTTGCCCATAGCAACATTTCCTAGTGGGTCCTCACCTACTGTAGAGATGTCACTTTTTCATACACATCAGAGATGCCCTAAAAAATTGTCATTGGTCATTGTGATATATAATAGCATTTAGAGCTGTTGTTTTTGTATTTCGCAAATATGGAGTGAAAATAAACTATTTCCGAAGGGGAGGGGAGTTGTTTAGTTTGGTGCGTTGGATAATATTTGTTGGTGTAGTAGTAGCAGTACCCTTTTGTTCTAAAATATAAGGATTTTTGAAATTAGACACGGTTAGTGAGGAGAAAGATAAAATACAAAATAATGGTTGGTTGTGATTGGTTGAGATGAGGATATAGGTAAAGAAACTAAATAAAAGATTGTTGTGATTGGTTGACATAAGAGCGTAGTTGAAAAGGTAACTTATATTTTGGACGAATTCTAAATACCAAAAACAGTTATATTTTGGTACGAAGGGATTACTTGTTATTCGGATTGAAGAACTGTAAGCTCGAAGCTTTCAGAACAGTTAGACCATTCACAATGCGTCCATGTGTCATTTAGCCCTAACTTGCCAACGCAGAAATTCCCGTCCATGTCAGCATCGATCGTGCCCTTGCGAGGCCGCTCATCTCTTCACAAGGGCACGCGAGCCTCATTAGGCTTTGTCAAGGTGAAACCACACGACGCATGGGGCATCGGCTCGAAGCCGTGTTAGGGAGACAGTGTCTCAAAGACGCGACGATGCTACTCGTCGCGGCGGATGCCGTAGAAAGAAGACGCCGCCACCGCTGAGCCCACTCGATCCGCCATCCTGAGTCTTGCCGCCGAGCTCTATGTCTGCTGCCGCCGCCCCGAGTCCGGCCACCAAGCTCCATGTCCGCTGCCGCCACCCCAAGTATGGCTAGATCTGGAGAGCTTGGTTTGCTTCAGATCTGCCCCACCTCGATCTGCTTCGTCGGGAGCTCGCCGGCCAACACCACTTTGATATGCAGCGAGAAACTCATCCAGCGACAGATTGAGGAGGGATTGGTGGTGGTGAATGGAGGGGTTGGCCACAGAGGGAGGGATGGGAGCTGCGAGCCGCCGTCAGGAGAACAGTGAGGAGCAGCTGTCACCGCCTGGTGGAGGGAAGGAAGCGCTGTTGAGTAGAGGGAGGGAGAAGGGAGCTCAGGGTGGAGAAAGGGGAGGAGAGTGGAGGAATTTTTTTTCTAGATTTAAGGATGGTTACTGTAAAATTTTGGACTTTTATGTAAATTAGAAAAATATGATAATTAAAATATAAAATATTAGAGACTGACATGTAAAATAAAGAATCGCTTAAAGCCACTTTTATTGTGTGAGATGAAATTTTTATATGCATGGTTCTTAGGGCGCATATGGTAAGGATTCTCGGGGGTGATTCTTAATTGGATCAATTGGAGCTGAGCTAAACGGACAAAAAATCTTCTCGATTCTCAGCCGAATCGATCCGCTGTGATTCTTAATTTTACACATAAATGGAGAATCAGGCAAAAGGTAACTTCTCGTAAGAATCCAACGAACGAAAATTAAAAATCTCCATAAAAATTAAAATCGCAAGATCAGAATCATAGAATCTGGAGCTCTATCAAATAGGCCCTTAGTCTATGTGACACTTGAGACCACTCAATTTAAGTGGTTTATATTGTGAAAGGCCTTATTGACCCTAAAGATAATTCGGGGACGAAAAAATAGCAAAAAGCAAAGGTGAGAGTTTTGCCTGTGCGCTGATCAGGTACGCGGGAATCACGTCGGAGGTGTCTGCGGCTGTGTGCGCGTTGGCGTGGGGCAACCGAAAGCGCGGGTCGATGAGTCTTTTCCAACTCCATCCGCGATGTGTTGCACTCAACTGCCGTGCCCGTGGACCGTGGTGTCCGACTCTTCGTACCCCCTTGCTGCTCTCTACCTGCTGCTACTCTCTTCTTTAATTATCTATACTACTTTATAATAATAATGATGATGATAAATCTATCATCCTGCTTACTTTTATTGTAAATTTTATAAATTATTCTTTAAACTTAATATTAAGAAACAACTAAATCTAAATAGATAATTATGTATAAAATCAAATTAAGATAAATATTTTCTATAAAAACAGAATGAGTAACATGTTTTATAGAAAATATAGTTTTATTTATTTTAGCAAATATTATACTCCCTCCGTTCTAAAATATAAGGACTTCTAGCTCATATATGTAGAAGTATTTATATTTTGAAATAAATATAGTAATATATTTTTATTTATCTGTAGCAAAGTAGAGACATCTCGCTACTCCTAACTGAAAGGCCCAAACACGCTTGATGAGAGGTTCCTGCTATCGATGGGACGTTTCCTTTCTTTCTTTGTTTCGTGCGCCTTTCAACAAAGCGCTCACTACTCCGTCCAAAAAATACCAGGATCCAAAATTTATTTCAAAAATTCTACCATTTAGAATACTTGGTGTTTCATCACTTATCTCTAACGGCTATTTAAATTGACTTTTACGTATGACTTATAAGCCGTACTAAAATAAAAAATATCATTAATATATGATTAATTAAATATTAGCTATTAAAAAGTTGAAAATGGATCTATTTAATTTTTTTAGAGATATTTTCGTATAGAAAGTTTTTATAAAAAACACACCGTTTTACGTTTCGGAAAACGGGCTAACGGAAACCAAGACAAAAGCCATAAGCCATAAGCTGAAAAGAACACCTAATTTAATTTTTTTTATTTATTCTACCTAAAAATAGCAATATTTTAGGACGAAAGAAATACCCTTCTACTTCTAAGGTTCTGTTTGAGATACTTTTTCTTCAGATTGTTGATGCAGACTATTTTTTATTAACATGATAAATTAATATTTTTAAAAAATAAATTTCACAAATAGTTTAGAATGTGTGGTCTAATCAATGCAGTAGAAGAAAGTTCTTTGAGAAATCACATTTTAAAGGCGTGGAGCAAATAATCCTTTTCAAAAATCTGAAGAAAAGTAGAAAAGAACATAGGTTAACACACATTACTTAACATGGGACACTAAGGTCATTTCTTCTCAAATCTTAATTCATACTTCCTTCGTTCTAAAATATAAGGATTTTTAGGCTATTTAAGCAAATAGTAAGATTAGGTTAAAAGATTTTTTTAGTCACTTCAGTTATTAATTTTTGAATTTTGAATTTTTTAGATCTCCCTTTCAAGCATCTGATTGGCTTTTGAATTATTGAAATGATAGAAATCATAAAAGTCAGTGTAGAAATACTTATATTATGGTATAAAATTAGAATACTAAAAATATTTAAATTTTAGAACGGATGAAATACTAAACAACCTGAACGACCACTATTTTTGAACGGAGGGAGTAAAAACTAGTACTAGCTCGCAGGTAGCGGTGGATACCAAACCGATTCAGCTTGTTGTTTGTGGTTGTTATCTTAATGAGCCAGTTCAATTCGGCTTGTTAACATTAATGAACTACTCACTAAAGACAAATAGTTGGATGCAATTAAAAGACTAAGCACTAATTAAGAAGATATATATATATATATATATATATATATATATATATATATATATATATATATATATATATATATATATATATATATATAGTTGGGCTATGGTGCTTCGCGAAGTACGGATTGTCACGTATTTCACGTCCGTTGCTATAAATTAGAAGTTTAAATGAGCGATCCAAACCGTTCATCATGATCTTCATGTTGAAACAAGGTTGGAGACCAAATTTTATATTTTTTAAAATTTTTTTACTATTTTTAAGAGGGATATAAATTTATAGGTTTTTGGACGGTTTTGAAGTCTTTAGATTAACAAGATTCATACCTATCTAAAAAATAGTAAAAAATTTTCAAAAAATGTAAAATTTGGTCTCCAACCTTGTTTCAATACGAAGATCATGATGAATGGTTTGGATCACTCATTTAAACTTCCAATTTATAGCAACGGGCGCGAAGCACGGAGCAATCCGTGCTTCGCGAAGCACCATAGCCCAACTATATATATATATATATATATATATATATATATATATATATATATATATATATATATATATATATATATATAAGGTGATCTTTTATATTAATTGGCTAAATGAGGAGCTCATGAGCTAGCTAAGTGTCACGCCCTAAAAATCGGTCTATGTAAAAATTATTTTTGCGTAAATGGAAATACAAGAATATACTGGAAAATTTTGTCTGTAAAAATATTTGAATAAAATTTTGAAATTTCCAATATTAAAAATCCCAAGTTGAAAATTTTAAATAAATGCTTCGACGCTTTCATATTCCTGGGGTTTTGTCAGAATATTTTAAGCATTTAGGAATTTATAATATTACATTCTTCGTGTTTCATGGTGGCATTTACTTCTGGTAAATTCCCTATGAATTAATAAACTCTCTGAAATTTTCTCGAAATTTTCGAAGCTCCGGAATTAATTTTAATGGCAGAAAGATCATTTTTGTAATTAGATAAATCTATAATAAAATCCCTGTCTTTTTCCCTGTTTGGGTCGTTCCGGTTCAGTCCTTTGAAGTCTTCCCGTTCATCGAGAACTTTGATGCCCTTTTTCTTCTAGGGTTTCGTGTCGCTCTCGGAACCCTAAAACCTCCTCGACATTCCTATTATTAAAATATACCGATATTTCAAGCGATCGAATGTTTCCTAAACTATTCCCCCCGTTCTCGACTCCCAAAATATTTCCCATATTTTGGAAGTTCATTTATTCCGTTTCCCGAACTCCGTGAAATATATTCCTCGAATATCCTAATTTCTCTGTCGACGCAAAATACCCTATATTTTTTCCCAAGTTCCTGATTCCGTAAATATTCCCAATTTTTCCTGATTCCGGAATATTCCTGCTAACTCCTTCCAATATTCTAGAAATTCCCAAAATATTCTTATACTTGGAGGGTTTCAAAAATTCTGTTGAATCTTCTCGATTCCAAAGAAATATTTCGATTTCCAAAAGTATTTCGACGTTTTCGATTTTCCAAATATAATATATATATATATATATATATATATATATATATATATATATATATATATATATATATATATATATATATACGCACCAACGTTTGCGACCCTCCAAAATTCTGAACAATTTCTGATATTCCTAATATTTCTTGAAATTCTAAAATTTAAATTCTAAATTTGAAGAATTTCCAGAAAAATCCCCACCTTTTCTCCTTCTTTTCTCTTTTCTTTTTTCTTCCAATTGTCCCTTTCTCCTTTTATTTTTCTCCCCTTCTTTCTGGTTTCCTCCCTCCTGTTCATCTTCTTCTTCTCTGCTTCTCTCTCTCGGGCCTACCCCTGCTCTTGCCCTTGCAGCTCCCCATGGCCCGTGCCGAGCTCGCCTAGCTTGCGCCGCCTCCGGCCTACCGTATGCCGCCGTGCGGCCCACGCTGCCCCGGCCCCGGCCCGCACCGCCATGCTCCCACGCCTGCCACCGTGTTTCTCGGGACGCGCCGCCACCGCCGCCTAGGCTGTGCCCTAGCTCGTCTCCTCCCTCCTTTAAATAGCGGCGCCGCGCTCTGCCCCCTCATGAGCCCTAGCCCTGCCCAGCGCCGCCGCCTCTTCTGCTCCCCACGCCTGAAGCCGCCGTCGCCTGCCTCCACTGTCGCACCACCGCCCGGCTTAGCGCCCTGCGCCACCGTCTCCTCCTGCTGCCCAGTGCACCGTCCCTCTGCTGCTCCCGTCGCGCCACCGCCCGGCTCTGCCCCGAGCCGCCGTTGCCGGGTAGTCATCGCCGTTGTTGTCGTTTTCACCGACACCCGCTGGTGAGCTCCAGCACCAACCCTTGTTGTTGTTTCCCCTACCCCTCGGCATCGCCCTCGCCGTCTGGTGCCGTCGTCGGCGTCGTCTCCGCGAGTCCTGCCTGCAGCCAGTGAGCGTCTCGGCCCGTGTCGCTCTCGGTCAACTCCCTACTCTGCTCTGTGTCGTCGTTAGCATCGTCGCCTTCATTTACACCCTGAGCCCGTCTTTCTCTCCACTTCGCCGATGCACCGCCGTCGTCCGCTGTCATCTACCACGTCGCGGTTGATCGCCGTTGTTGCCACCCCGCTGATCGATTGTCGCCATCGCCTAGTCGTTTTTCCCCGTGTTGCCGCTTGTGGCCGACGGTCCCCGATACCGTGCTGCTGTCGAACGTCATCCCGGCGCCACCGTCCTCTGCTGCTTAGTGTCGTCGTCTGCCGAACGCCATGGCCGAGCCTCTTTGCGTGCTGCCATGACAGGAGTTCGGACACATGTCAGCGTCGTGCGGGCCACCTCCTGTGTCTCCTTCCTCCGCAACTGATGTGAGGATCCTCTCTATAGCAAGTGGGCCCATAAACTACGATCTAATCCGATACCGTCCATAGAATTCTCAAAAACTCAATCGTAGCCATCTAAGATGCATAAAATCTCGATCCGATCCTGACCGAAGAATTTCTCCGAGATTCACCCTACTCGTAGGATCGTACCGATCCAATTCGTCTGAGCTACTAGATCCACATAAAATGCCGAACCAATCTCGGTCGTTTAAATCCATCCAGATCGAATCCCACCCGTTAACTCTTTTTAATCCGCCAGTGCCCTGTCAGCCCTAGCCCAATTCACCACTCTATCTATTCCTCGAAACTGTGAGCCACGATAGTACCACCCTTTCTCCAGTGCCAAAAATAATTCTTTTAATTTAATTCCAAGAGAATATTTCAGAGAATATTCTTTTCCAATTCTTTTCGGATTTATTCTGAATTCGATATTCCGGAAGCCATATCTTTTCTGTCCGAACTCCGATTCGATCCATTCTTCTTCTTAAATTCATCTAAAATCATAACCTACTTGTTTATGTATTTTTATGTATTGTTTATTTGGAGTTTCTTAGGGTTTTTCCCGTTTTACATGTAGTCGCGAATAATCGCCGTTTCAGAAGATTGCGGAGTCTGTGGAAGAGTTTGGAAGATCTGTAGAAGACGTTTTGTTGCAAGGCAAGTCACACGACAATCTCCTTGAGCATGTTGATTCTATTTGTGAAATCTATTTTATTTTAAAGTTATTGCATGAAATATTTTGGAATGACATTATATGGGTATTTATTTATTATCCAATATCCATTGATAATTATGGTCATTTTGATATTGATACCTTTACCTTGACACCCTGGGTAATTAATGTTGACTAGCTGGATGCTTAATTATTTATCTAGCTAGATTATTTAGGATCTGCTTAGCCATGCCTAGAAACTGTAGCGTCATTTTATGTGGGAAATTAATGGTTCACTTACCGATAATTCATGGTTAATGGTTATTGTTTCACGACAGTGAGTCGTGGTTGGTTAATTAATTATGACAACTAAAACTTGACTGAATGGTGGGTTGTGAGCACCAGGGTTATGAATGTTGCTAGCGGTGCTCATGACAGTTAAGGACCGGTTCGTGGATTATTTGTTGCGAAGCATTTACCGTACTAACCACAAGCCAGAATGGACAACGGCTAGATCTGTAGTGTAGCGAGTTCAACAGGAGGCACCACGGTGTGTTTGTAGCTGTGTCAATAAGTCCACCATGGCTGTGTCAATAAGTCCATGTCTTGGGCGTTGAGCCGTCTCCCTGTCGAGGAACCTGATCAACCCTACCGGAGACTGGTGGTTCAGCAGGTGCTGTTCTGTTGGACATGTTAAGCGAAGAGTCCTGTCACAATCTCTATTCGGGTACTTACAAGTATTGCGACGCATGGCTGACATGACGTTGAGATTTTGTCTTGTGGGTAAAGTTGTACACATATGGTTTAGCAGGTGCTGTTCTGTTGGACATGTTATGCAAAGGGTCCTGTCACAATCTCTATTCGGGTACTTACAAGTATTGTGATGCATGGCTGACATGACATTAAGATTGTGTCTTGTGGGTAAAGTTGTACACCACTGGCCAGAGTAAAACTATTCGAATAGCCGTGCTCGTGGTTAATGAGCGGGCATAGCAATGTTTTCTGTGATTAGTCCCACACTATTTAATAATAATGATAAATGATGAAATTTGATGGCTCCTGTTTGGAGAGTTATGGTTTGGGCCTGAACTGCGTTGGAGCGCTGTTCAGAGATGGATTTAATGTTGATATTAATTAAACTATACGGTTTTCAATGATTTTAAATGCAAATGTTTTAAATGTTGTTTACGCAAATAAGCCATATTATGTCTTTCCTTTGGAATTCCTGTTGCATTACATTGTATTTTCTACTGTGGCTTGTTAAGTATGGTGGGTGGTACTCAGTCTTGCATTATTGCAGTCATCAGAGTGAAACCTTAGCGAGGAGGAGAAGTTGGTGTTTGGCTTATACCCTAGTTGAGCTGCCTGTGGCTTGGTGCTGAAGCTACGGTAGTTGTCGTTCCGCTGCTATTTCTTCTGTGTGAGGACTAAGTGCCTCTGTTGTAAGTATTTACTGTTATTACGTATTTGGTTATGTTTATCAAATTGTCGATTTGTGTACCTTGGCTGATTTCTGGACGAGGATTTATTGCACAAATTAGCTTTAGAAATTCTAGTGAATTTCTAGGCGTGACACTCAGCTCGCGAGCTAAGAGCCCAGCTCGCTCCACTTATTATGATTACGAGTTTATGCCGATATGAACCATGAGCCCAATGATTTGTTTGATTTAGATTATTAAGATAATTGTTGCTATAGATTATCTACTTAATCATATAGATAAATTAAATATTTTGAGAAATAAATTCAATAAATAACTCAAAACAAGTAGCCTAAGGAATACGGTAGAAGAAAATTTTTTTTGAGAAAACATATTTTTCAAAACATGAAGCAAATAATCCATCACAATAATCGGTGAATAAGCTAAAAAGAACGTGTCATTCGTCTCTATGTTTATTTTCCTACATATAGTTTTGGAACCTCAAATAGTCACACTATAGCACATTAAGCATATATATCATTCGTAACTAATTTTCTACTACTCCTTCCAATAAAAATTATTTAATATTTAAAAAAGATTCAGTTAGACTTTTAAAATGTCAACCATTATTTATTTCTTAAATATTTAGGTTTTCTAAAAATGATATACACAGATATTCCTCAAAAATTACTATTATAATATCATAAACTTATTCTAATATAAAATTGATTACTAAATTTTAAAAGTTTGACCTAATCTTAGCGTAAGCATCAAATAACTATGACTGGAGGGAGTAATAACTTGTAAAGAGTAGTTTCTTGGTGTGAAAATGTAAAGGCCACTTAGTAACTCATCATTCACTTAGTAGCTCATCATTCAGTTAAAACCAAAAGTGGAAAGTTCATTTTTAGCTTTTAAATTTTGCTTAAAGTCTATTTTTCACCCTAACTATAAAATCGATTATTATTCACCTTCAACTTTTAAAATCTGGATACATGACACCCTACAACATTCAAAGTGGTTTTGACCGATACAGTAATGGCTTTTCGCTAACATGAACATCATTTAGGGAATTTCATGGTTGTGGACTTACTATATTGACATCTATATCAACGGAATTTGTACAATAAAAGAATGAATTAAGAAAACCAACTCTAGTTTGAACAAAACCTCTAATAAATGTCCCATGGTGTTTTTCCAATTTTAGAAGTTAAGGGCGAAAATATCTATTTTTAGTTGAGGGTGAAAAAATGGACTTCGAACCAGATTCAAGAGCTAAAAATAGATTTTACTCAAAACAAAATTACGAGCTACGACGATTTACGCAAAATTACCAATTTATTGTAATTAAGGACAACAATTCCTTTCAACAGAATTACTGTTGCGTCATCATTAACTTGTCCGACGATGGACTCTTACCTGCTGTACTCACGATGCCAACTCGAATGAATAGAGCGTGTCATGTAACTGTAACTGTGAATCTATGGCAAATCGGCAATAACTTATAGGATCTATTTAAAAAAAGTTGCCAAAAACCGCTAAGAATTTAACTATAATTTTATACTCTTTCTATACATAAATATAAACACTTCTGAGTTTTTTAAAGATTATAAGAATAAAAGAAAAAACTATAATTCCCCCTTATTAAATAAGGGGTTGTTGAAGAATGGAAGGATAGTTGGAGCTAAGGTTAAATAAAAATCAAATAATCAATGGTAGAGCAGAGGAAGCAGTATTTGTGTATATATATATATATATATATATATATATATATATATATTTATGGATAAAATTTAAATACGAGAGGAAGAATGAAAAATAGGTATAGTTAACAAAGAAAATCTCTTTTTTTTTCTTCCCTCCTAACCAACCTCATTTCATACACAGACTGGATGGCTGATCATCGTCTTCTTCTTCCCTCGGTATCAAATTCAATGTGAATCGTGATGTGTTCACCTCTCACTCTTCCTGTGTCGCCATCTCTCAATAGTCAACACTCAAACACACACACACATCTCCTTTTGCTCTCTCTGTCTCTCTCTCTGTCTCTCTCTCGAAGCGCACATATCACATTTACTACAGCGTGTATACAGCAGACGTACACAGTGAATACAGAGCGACAGACAGAACAGCACAAGGAAGGAAGGAAGCTGAGCATGCCGCAGAGTATAATGGCTCCATGCTAGTCAGAGGAGGAGAGGACCCGAGGAAGAAGAAGAAGAAAAGCAGCCAGCCACGGCAGTGGAAGGGAACTGACACCCAACCAACCAGAGATAGCAAAGCATCAATGGAAGTGGTGGAGCCAGTGCCACCGTCACCGCCAGCCGAGGCTGTACGGGTGCTGAAATGCCGCGGCGGTGGGGACGTTGAGAGTGGCGCGGAGCCGGCCATGGGGACGCCGAGAGCTGCGGTTGCTGCGGGGACCCCGAATCGGGGCCAACAACCGGGCGAGGCGGACGGTGGGGTGGAGGAGGAGGAGGAGGAGAAGGAGAAGGCGGTGCTGCGTCGGGGGCTCGCGGCGGCCCGGGCGCGACGGAGGGCGGGGCCGGTCACGCCGTCCCCGTCGTGGAAGCTGGAGGCGTCGCCGCCGCGGCCGGAGGAGCCGGCGGCGGACTCCGCTGCGGCGTCGGCGGCGGGGAGGAGGAGCTCGGCCGCGGCCTCCGCGCGGCAGTTGGGCGCCACACTGTGGGAGATCCAGGACGTCATCAAGGTCGCCGGCGCTGGGCGCCGGATCGGGCGGCGCGGGCGGAGGGGCCTCGCCGGCGCCCGCAACGACGAGGCAGATCGGGTAAGAGCTCGTCGGTTGCCTTTTTTCCTGGTCAACATGGTGACGTCATAAAGTTGTCACCTTTTTTGCTCATGTGTGCAACTTTTCTGTCTCTATCTTTTGCTGGATTCTTGCATTGCATTTGCATCGTCCAATCTTGCTACAAATTATCCAAAGGCGCTGAAAGTCTTTTTACAGCTTCAAATTTTGATATTTTGAGTTCTTGCAAATGTTGCTGCAGATGGAGTAGAGATCAGTGCAAGCCATCAGATAGGATCATTTCTTTGGTCTATCTCTTTAAATTTCAGGAATTTAGACGCAAGAAGATCTTAGGCGTATGTATGCCCTTTTCAGTTCTTTGCGACGAACAAATGAAATCATCAAAGTTCTATTAGCTTCCATATTCAGATGTGTGTTGTTTTGGTCTTGTGGACGATCTATCCTTCTGTTCTACATTAGTGCTTGTTGGATTGTCAAAAGCTCGAAATCAGGACAGCAAGTAATGCGCCATAAAAGCTGCATCAAAACGTTATGCAGTAATTCTCATAACTTTGTACCTTCGCACCCCTTTCAATTAAGCACTTGATAGTACCTCTTTTTTATATAAGAGTTGGGGCATATGGTAGATATCCAGGTATATGGCTTTTTACATGTTTAATGTGATATACATTTTGTCTTTTGTTGCTTCAGCAAGCAACTGCATTGGAAATTTTGTATTGAGCAGCTGCAGGAGTTTATATTTTGTACCGCAGAGAGTTTTGGATGTTTTTGCTCATAGAAGTTATTCTTGCCTGACTGACAAGCACAAACTAGCCACATGGCCCACATCACTATTTGAAAATTCATGGTTGTTGATTTATGGGACTAAATGTTTGTTATTCCAGTGAGCAATTCACTAGTGGACGGAAATTTTCATTAGAACCAATGCTCACTTTGTTTTTTGGCAAGTTCTTAGATTGATTGTGTTAAGATCATCCAGATTACAAGGGAAGGAAACCACCTATAAATGGCTGAAGGTCGTCATGACCCATGAACAGGCTAATTTTTTTAGTACACTGGGCACTTTTGCTTCTCAGCTCAAACACTCCGCTCCACTTTCTTCTTCAAAAAAAGTCCATTTTAGCACGAACAGTTTTATGGGATCACTTAACCCCCTAAACTATCTTTTGACTCATTTTACCCCGTAAACTATTGAAAATGGTTCACTTTACTCCTCAATAACATTTTTCTTTTTTGTTTCTCTTTATACGCGTCATATTTTAAGTTGAAATTTTTTTAGAACCATAGATGACACCATTATCAAAGTTCAAAAATATTTTCAAAATTTTTGCCTGAACTTTGAAATCTTGATGTTTGAATCAGTCTAAGGTGCTTCCAACCTATGTAAACAGTGATAAAAAGATGTCTAAAAATTGTTGAGGCGTAACTTGCAATGCATCTATCACCCTACCAAATTTCAGTGCAAAATACGGCTTATATAGAGAGAAACAAAAAAAGAAATGCTATTAGGGAGTAAAGTGAACCTTTTCACTAGTTCGAGGTGTAAAATGAGCCGAAAAATAGTTTAGGGGGTTAAATGCTCTGGCGAAATAGTTCGAGGGAGTAAAATGGACTTTTTTTATCTTCGAAAGACCCAACTTTAGTGTTGCCATAGAAGATAATGATCTTGGAATATATAGCATGTCTGCACTTCATGTTTTCTTGTGTTATCCTTTTCCCTGACCGAAGGGAGAACTCCCAGCTTATTTTTAGATAAAACAGAGGTATCTGTACTGACTTTACTTTTTAACAAGTGTACATAAAGAAAACAACTAGAGTCGTTGACAGATTAAAAAAAACTCACAAAATAAGACTAGTAGCTAAAAGGCTTATGTCTTTCACTGTGCTATTTGATATGCATCTATCCTCTGAAGTTCAAATGGCACCTTCTCGGCGAAGTGTAGGCCAGAAAGACTTCTGGCCTGTACTTTGCAACCTCTTGACAATCTTCCATCATGAAATTGTGAAACATTCTTTCTGCCTGCTTTTCTTGATTGCCCATAACATTACTGCTACACATGCAGAGAATAAGTTTTTTTAATTTTTATTGTACTTACAAAACACAATACAAATATATTTGTTTACTTCAATGTTGTCAAGTTCACGATCTGTATCTTAGGGTCTTATAACTATGCACAACCTTATGAAGAGAACATAATCTGCCTGGCAGTGCGAAAAAAATTTCACCATTTCAGATTTATCAAATTCTCATGTATTTTCCATTATGGTCTCAAACTCCCAAGTCCCCGTAAGAATATCTTGAAATTTGCGTCTGTTGATGTGTGTTAACTTACAAATTATATTTGGATGACAACAATAATATTTTTTGGTGGAGGTGCCAAAGTTTATAGTCTACATTTTTCCAAATCCATGCATTCTGAATTTCAATTAATTTTCTTTAATGGGATCTAGTTATCATGCTTTTCACTGGAAGAGTCGCAACTCGCACTTTTGAACAAAACCATGGATGCTTTATTTTGTAACTTTCCTCATTTGTGACATTTCAGCCACAGAGTTCAGGTGGTGGTGGTGAGCATCTTTCAACATCATTGATGGAACATGACAAATTACATGGAGAGAGATATCATGCAAGGCAGTCTCTTTCGCCTGCAAGCTACACTAGCTCAATTGGGGTATGCACACACATTCCTTCTCCCAAGTAATGTCATTATAAATTTTATATTTTTTTTGTTTGATTTTCTTTTTTGTTTGTTTTTTGGGTGACCAGTATACTGTATGAACATGGTACCAGTGTAGTGAAAATTCAATTTTGAGTAATTTTTGTAATGATGAAATGCTAGTTTACTTCTACCGCCACTGATGCAGTTCCAGGATAGTAATAGTATATTCTTAGTGTTCCGTAGTTATAAACAATAATTGGAACAACACATACTTCTGAAACTGCATTTGTCCATTCATTGACAGGCTGCTACCATAAACCTTGTCAGTCCTACTCGGTCACTGGACTGCAGGACTAGATTTAGGGAAGCTGGTTGCCAGCTTAAAACATCAACAGAACTATTAAAAGTTCTAAATCGGATTTGGAGCTTGGAAGAACAGCATGCGGCTGATGTGTTAGCAGTAAAGGGACTGAAATTGGAGTTGCAACATGCTCATGCACGAGTTCAAGAGCTTATGCAGGAGAGGCAGAGGTATCACTATGAAATCGATTCGCTGGTAAGGCAAGTATCTGAAGATAAAATGGCCCGGAAAAGCAAGGATCAAGATAAGGTCAGAGCAGCCCTTCGTTCACTGCAAGAGGAACTTGAAGACGAGAGACATCTGAGAAAACATTCTGAGAGTCTCCACAGGAAGCTAAAAAAAGAACTGTGTGAGATGAAATCAGCATTTCTCAAGGCTGTTAAGGACCTGGAGAAAGAGAAGAAAACAACATACCTGTTAGAAAATCTGTGTGATGAATTTGCATTAGGAATCAGAAACTATGAAGAAGAAGTCAGGTTTTTAAAGCAAAAGCATGTAAAGCAGTATAAACACAAGTTTGATAAGTCAGTAGTTCATATTTCAGAGGCATGGCTTGATGAGCAAATGCAGATGCAAAGTGCTGACCCCAAGGAAGCTTTGGCAGAAAGAATCTCAATCACCGAGAGGCTTAACAGTGAAATCCAGAGTTTTCTTAACGCTAGGAGGTCAAGTAAACCCAAGGATGATAAATTATACATCAGTAATGAAAAGCAAGACGCAAGCTTGTGCCGGCAGTCCCTTGAGTCTGTTCATTTGAATGGAGCCACTAGTGCTCCACGGTTAGCTGAAGATGACGATGACAATTCCGTTGCAAGCGACTTGCATTGCTTTGAACTGAGCATGCATGGTCACACCATTCAGAATAATGACCTTGCAGGAACTCGGCAGAGGGTCACAAGCTGCATGTACTCGCCAATGAGAAGGCTGGAATTTTCCAACGGTGTACCTGTTGAAGGTTCAAGAATCTCAACCGTGTCACCATGTTCAAAGAAAGAGAAGGCAAGGCCTAATGGCACCAGAGGACAGCTAATTGCTTCAACACCAGAAATTAGCCCATGCAATGATGCCAAAAGTGCTCCAAGAGGAGCGCAAGAGGAAACTGTCATGACTCAAGTTTCCCAAAGATTGCATGATGACCTGTTGAAGATCAAATCAGAGGCTCCTCAGCATGCATATCTCGGCCAGAAATCCAATGATCATCACTCCAGGGCAAGCCAATTCCGTGAATGTACTTCTTCAGGAAATGTATATAATCTTTGCAGTCCAGTTCGTCAGTTGAATAACCAGCACTCATCGTTGGATCATGAAATATCCGAAGCTTCACCGACGCATCCACTAGAGGCGAAGGGAAGCACCACCCTGAAGGCAAAACTACTGCAAGCAAGGCTGGAGGGGCAGCACGCCCGAATGAGAGCATCAGGATATTCCCTAACCAGCACAAGAAGGAAATGAGAAGAGATCTGATGTATTGAGTTCTCATTATTCTGTTTCATGCAACATGGAGTTGTAATTGTAAGAGATCTGACTTCTACTAGCTATGGCACATATCGCTTGCAACATTTTAGGAGTCCATGTAACTATCTGATTGCAGAATATGTGAATTCTAGCGGCATCCTTTTCTTGTTGTAGATTATATTTTATATGTAGACTGTCCTGCTAGAATTGGATCTGGAAATGGATTTCGCCAATCGGTGTTGTATTTTTGTACAGTATGAATGTGTAGCTGTTGTTTTCTTTTTGCCATGGTCACTCTTAAGAAATAGTTTTGTTTAGAGTTTCTAAGGATTAGTCTTTATTGTACGGTTGTACCATGGGCCGTGTTTGGAGAAGCAACACGAGAGGATGGTAGGAGCAAAATTACCTACTCCGGTGAAAAAAGAATGTGACATTTGAAATTCTTTTTACGGTTTTTAACGGTCAATTTTGACCATAATTTTTATCAGAATAAGTTATAAAATCTAAAATTTCATGAGATTATGAAAGCATTTCTAAGACAGATGTACATATAACAATTTTAGTTTTTACACTAAGTATTTCGAAAATAACTAATGGCCAAAGTTTCAAAATTTTAACTGAATTTGTCCAAAACGTCATTTATATATGACCAACCGAAATATGCAGTTGCAAGTCCTATCAAAGCAAAGTGGGAGCTGGAGATGTTAATTATGGCAACAGAAAATGTTGGGAGTGCAAAATTTCCCGAATTTCCTTCAAGTGGCTTTGGTACAGCTGTACAGCTGGACGACACTACGGCTCGGACGTCCAAGAAATCGTAAACAATTGGGCACCTAGCCTACTGCCTCTCACTTTTGTATATACGGATGTGATCACTGACCATTCAAGCATTGGCTCTACGCATACATCATACATATGCGTGCATGCATTGACTCTATGCAATCTTAAAAACATTTTTTCTCTTAAATTACTTATCCGATTTAAGATCCAATTACACCATTGTATTTATTATAATTAAACCTTCATAAAAAGATTTTACATGGTTATATTACGATAGATATATATATATATATATATATATATATATATATATATATATATATATATATATATATATATATATATATATATATATATATATATATATATATATATACATACATATATATATTTATATTCTTAATTGAAACATTTTTTATCACACATGAAACATTGAGTTGTAATTATTGAAACATTATAAAATATTTTATAAAATATTAAGAAATACCATGTGCAATATTTGCAAATGAACCAGTGAAACATTATGAAATAATTATAGAAGCATTCAAATAACACTATGTGTAATACTCCCTTTATTTTATATTATAAGACGTTTTGACTTTGCAAAGTCAAACTTGTTTAAATTTGACCAAGTTTATAGAGAAATACAGAAATATTTTCAACACAAAACAAATATAATATCAAAATATATTTAATTTTAGAATTAATAAAACTAATTTGGTGTTGTAGATGTTACTACGTTTTGCTATAAATTTGGTTAAACTTAAAGAAGTTTGAGTTCAAAAAAATCAAAACATCTTATAATATGTAATGGAGGAAGCATTAAAAAACAATCCATTGTAACATAAAAACTTAAAATACACAACATAGTCGAATACTAATTGAAACATTCGCATCTAGCATATGAAACATCGAATTTTACTAGTTGAAATATATAAGTTTTTTTATCAGAATATAACCGAGTGAGATCTTGTTGTAAAGATTTAATTGCGACGAATACAATGGTACAATCGAATTGCAGATTAGATAAATAATTTATAAGAAAAAAATATTTAAAGCTTATTAATAAAATTATAACCTGTTGTATAGAATATGCAACTACTAGAATATAATATAGAGAGCGAAAGAGAGCGTCCGATCTTTTGACGACCGATTGAAAGCATTTTCCCTTACAATTGGTGCAGGCAAGACGACGACGACCATCTGCACAATTGATTATCCTGGATCAGCAGAGGGAGCAACTCTAAGGCACTGTTTGATTTTGAGTTTGGTTCGTCCTACTTTCTCGTTTGTCACATGTTTTTTAAACTGTTAAATGATGTATTTTTTAAAATATATATATAAGTTTTTTAAAAAATTAAATAAATCTATTTTTTCTAGTTTATAATAGTTAATACTCAATTAATCAGTTGTTAATGACTCGTCTTGTTTTACGTGTCGCTGATAAGCTCAACCTACAAGCTAATACAAACGGTGCCTAGGGACCACAATTAAGGGCTTATTTGGATCGAGGGTTTTTTATGGGAATTTTGAAGGATGCAAATCCTAAGATTTTTTCCTAACTAGGTTATTTGGAACATAAAATTGGTGGTTGCCAAATTCCCTATGATTACATTCCTAGACCTCAATTAATAGGAATTTTAGAATTTAGCACATGAGCTCAAATCTCGTTTAATTTTTTCTTTGAGAAATCCAATGCAACTCCTCTCTTTGTCTCTCTTTTTTTTCTTGAATCCTTCCAAATTTCTATGTTATTTTTCTGTGAGAACTATCCAAACACACGATCTATCAAATTTCAAATTCCTGTGTTTGTGATTCCTGCGAGATCTGTTACTATGTGGCATTTCAACCATGCATTTTTTCTTTTCATGTATTTCTAAAATCTTGTGTTCCAAAGTAGCCTAGTCAATAGAAAATGCCATACAATAAACATTATTAGTGTGGTGTTGGAGTCATAGGTGTATAACTCTACCCACTAGGGTTTAATACAACAAATAGCATTTATAGCAACAGCTAAAGAGGTATTATCTACCGCTACCGTCATATGCATGGTAGGGGACTGAAGATAGTGTATTGGAACTTATCGGTCGTCATTGCGCTTAGCGATCGCTATTACAATTTGCTATTGGCTTTGCTGCACCGCAATTCACCATGTGGAAGGCTCAAGCTACAATAAAAACAAATAGATAGTGGTTGCAGTAATGATAAGTTGATATTGAATGATATGTTCATAAACGATGTTCTTCATGCATGGACGGGAGAACTTTAACATCGTGTCTTCTTTATATTTTATTTATTTATGTTATTTTGTAAATCTTATGCTATGAAATGTCTAACTAAATTATGTATGTAATCTAAACTTCTAAATTTTAGGTGAAGCCTGATGCTAATATTGATATACAATCTAAATTTATGGTTATATTTTAAATTCTGCTATTGGAACTTAGCACTCGTAATAACATTTGCTATCTGCCATCCGCTACCAGCCCACTATTCACTATTAATTACCTTGCCAAGGAGTCAATTTTTGGTGGCCACAAATAAAGGCTATGTGTATTTTTAAGTTGGTGCAGCGGCCGAAAGTAGCATACGTACATGGTGTAGAAGCTATAAGTTATAGCTCAATTGTTCAAAAAGCTCTGTAAAGAAATGCCATAAGATAAGTTGCCTAAAATGCTCTGGAAAGAAATGGCACGTGATCTCTTGGAGCCTAACGTTCTACGTGGACTGTCAAAGCAAAAACAACCCGCCGGTCTAATCATAATATATGGGACCAAAATATAAAAGCAATTCTTAATTCTTTTTAAAATTTTAATTTTTCCTTTGTTTTCAACATAATTGATCGCAAGTAAAATGTTTCTTCAAAATGCTAGATACATCCTAACAAAATAGATTTAGAGCATAGACACAAAGATATTCCAAAAAGTTAGATTTTAAGATTTAAGTTAAAAACAGGTCATCAACAAATACCCAAGCATATCCTTAAAAATTCTCCATAGCCAATCCTAGCCTAAAAGACATATTGGCGTCTCCAATTACCGATTTCGCGGAAAAATTTCACCACTCATGCACTAGAAATTCGCCACCCATGCATTTTCTTCCATTTGATGTCTTCCGCCCGTGCCGATTTTTTTACGCCACCTGCTGCAGTCGCTTGATCCGCACACCACCGTAAGCCGTCGTCAGTCTGTCACCTCACCGACCGCGATTGATGACACGTTCGGTTAGAGGATCGACAGAGCCTTCCGTTTCTCCACAGGTTAACGGCGAAGTCTTCCGCCGAGGGCACTATGGCCGACGACGTGTTCTCTGGAGTCAAGAAACAACGGGTCAACAAGGATCTTCTCGATCGGTGTTCACATAGAGCATGATATTGTCAAAAGAAACGATCGCAAGTAAATGCTGGGCCTATCTATCCTACGTAGCCAACAAACTAATTTTTTGGATCTTATTTTTTTGCCTCTCTTTGAGATGGTAAAGTTTTTTGAGTCTAAAATTTTTTAGATGGTTATAAGTTTTTGGAAATTAATTTTTGGACCTCTGTTGGACATGCTCTCAATGTATACCAAGAATGTTGGGATCACGATCTTCACGTATTTTCGTACTCTAGCAATTTTTCCGATGATATCAGCTATAAATTTTTTTTATTACAACATACTCACTCTGGATTTTAATAGATGACAACATTGACTTTTGGATGTGTTTGACCATTCGTCTTATTCAAAAAATACGTAGTTACTCCCTTCGATTTTTAATGTTTGACACCGTTAACTTTAGACATATATTTGACCATTCATATTATTCAAAAAATATGTAATTATTATTTATTTTATTATGATTTGTTTTGTCATTAAAGTTATTTTAAGAACGGCTTATACTTTTACATATTTGTATAAATTTTTTGAATAAGACAAATGATTAAACTTATATAAAAAGTTTACGACGTCGAACATCCAAAACCGAAGATAATATCATTTATTTTGTTCTGGCTTGTTTTGTCGTTAAAAATGTTTTAAGCATGATTTATATTCTTAAATATTTACACAAAATATTTAAATAAAACAAATAATTAAACTATGTGTAAAAATCAACAACGTTATCTATTTAAAAACTGGAGGAGGGAGTAATATTCCCCGTAACAACCGGTATACACAAATGAGATCGAAATCATCCGGTCATCAACGCGAGCTATAAAATCCTAAGAGATGACAATTGTGGTCGTCCTGTGCACCTATCAATCATGAGCACCCTAATTGAGGCATGGCGCTCCATGTTCAGAAATGTGCATCGCAAGAGGACACAAACAACACCGGCAATGATGATCTGATCACAATTTCTCACCCTCCCCATTTACTCAAGGGTGGTGAACCCCGTGACACCCCTCCCTTACCCTACCTACCCTGAAAACACCGCCTTCAAACCAAGCCGTGCACTGCTGCACCCCGCCGCCTGACCCCGTTCTTTTTAAATTATTCTCGAATTATTTGCTCCATATTTTTAAAAATATGTTTTCTTAAAAAAACTTCCTTGTATACACCACTTATTTTAATCTACACTTGCTCTATTCCAAAATATAAATATTTCTTTGTGAGTTTCAAAATATATTTGGATAGAAAAATGTTCAGACACATTATCTAACTAGTGTAGAAATATTTATATTTTAGAATGGAGGAAGAATTTGTTAAGTTTATTTCTCATAATACTTAATTTATTTCTAAAATTATATAGATAATCTATCGGGACTACCTATTGGTCAAACGTTTGAAAAAAATAAATCTCTCAACAGATTTTTTCTGTATCCAGATGCAGTTATACATATTATGACTGAGTTGCATAAATTTATAACTAAAGTTACGTCGTAATCAATAATAGCAGCTACAACAAGTTAAAAGAGTAATTTGAAACTCGTTTTTTCTATCTCAAAACTTAAAGTTGTTTTATCAATAGAATCTAGAAAATAAAATATTTTATCAATAGTAAATTGTAATGTGTTTAATAATCTAAATCAACCCACCTCGGGGTGCACGCAAGGCACAGAAACCTCCTCGCGGTCGCGACCGAACCCCCACTTTACACGCCCCATCCACCAACCCTCCGACACGTGGGCCCCACGCCGACAGCGGCCCCCCGCGGACAGCTGGGCCCCACGCGGGTGCGCGCGGGGCGGGTATATATTGCCCCGTGCCCGCTCCGAGCGGACGAGCTCGGTTCGTCGTCTCGCTGCGGAGTCCATTCCGTTCGTCCGCTTTTGCAGTTTGCCTCCTCGGGTTTGGGAGTATCACGATCGCACCCCTCTGATTCTTCCTCGTCTTCCCCACGGCTCTCGCCTTGGGCAGCCTTCTGGAAGCTGCTTCGCTAGGGTTAGGGTTTCGGCGATGGAGGCGGCGGTGGCGCTGGTGGAGGAGGGGTAGGAGAGGTGAGGCCAAGGCGGCTGCGCGCGGTTGATTTGAGGAGGAGCAGGGGGAGGGGCAGGGTTGGGAGGTGGAGGTGGGAATGGACCCGGACTTCTCGCGGGCGAGCGGGGGCCCGAGCTTCGAGTTTGCCTTCAACTCCGTCAACTTCTCCGACCGGGTGCTGCGGATCGAGATCGTTGCCGGGGACGACGCGCCGGGGGCCAAGGGCGCCGCGGGGGAGGGGTGCTCCTCGCTAGCCGACTGGGCGCACCAGCGGAAGCGCCGCCGTGAGGAGCTCCGCCGCGAGAAAGGTGAGGGTGGATTCTTCCTCTTCTTCTCCTGGCCTCGTTGGGTTCGTGGGCGTGGTTTGGATTCGAATTTGGGGCAGTGAAGGGAGGGGGGCGTTCGTAGGAACCCTCAATTTCTGACGTGTTGGGTGGGGGAATTGGGATTTGGGAGAGGGTAGTGCTTCCTTTTCTGTGCGATGATTTGATTTGACCATCTGGTGGAACTTTAGGTAGTAAAGCATTTAGTTAGGTTTCCAGGGTGGGAGAGAGAAAGAGATGGTGAAACAACTTTATCTTTTCTTTTTCCTCATAATCAAAATTTGAATTTCGATGTTCTTGTATACTTTCTCTTCGAAATTTTTACCTGTAGCTTTTGGGTTTAGGTAATGATGATATGCATGGTCTTCTGATCAACTTGTTGAGGAGGTGGCATTAGTTGCGGATTTTAGAGGGCATAGTCAGACTTATTGCTACTTCCGCGGTTCAAATTTGGGAAATAAGTTCTGGGCTATATCCGTGCGTTGTGTGTAGTTCATTTCTGGTGGTATGGCATGCTACTTCATGTATGTATTATGAATTTTGGACTGCAGCTGAACCGGCCATGTGTCCAAAACAATATTGAATAAATTTTCAACTCGGGAGCAGACATACCTTACTATTTCTTGTTGCTTTGTGACATGTGTACAACTAGCTGCTACTGCTGATAAATTCACATTTCTATTTTCTTTGTGAAGCTTATAAGCTTGGAAGTTGGAAGTTGTGTGATTTCTCCAGTTGTTCTATTTATTGATGAAATGCTCTAATGACTAATGCACTAACACTAATATGTAATCCTTTGGCAGTCAGAATGAAATACTCTAATAAGTGGTTTAGATAGCGTCCTTTTTTGTTAATCTCACAGATGGTTTTGGTTAGCTACATACAGTGTATAATGGGAATACAAACTTTCTATAAATTGTACAAACCTTAATTCCAATAACATTACCAAATTTTGGCTCATAGCACCGTTAGGAGTTAGGACTGACCTTCACTATTCATGTGTGGAATGATCTAACGGTATTTTCACATGTAACATGTGAGTCTATTTTGGTTTGTTACGTACACGGTTTCCTGAGTGTCAATTTGTGGTTTGCTGTTCTGTGCTTCCTTGTCATAGTTACAAAAAATTATTGGGGCTTGTCTGAGAAATCAAATTACCGTTAGAAAATTCTGTTATTGAGGTGCTGTTTCTTTCACAATTGTTCCGTGTTGGAATTAATTAATTACTTCATTTCCCAAGCTTGATTAAAAAAAGCTGTTAGCCAAACGACAAAATTTCTAAAAGTGGTTGCACCAAATGAGATTTATCATAATCCGCCTCAATACCAAAAGGAGCTGATTTGACCTATGGAGGGAAAAGAGAAAAGGTTTCAAAAGGATTAATGGAGTGGAGAGAACATGCATATAAATTATAAGAGGTCTTGAGGAGAAAAAACGGGATGGTATCTTTTTGATAGTAAACAGCAGGAGAGGCTCCTACCGTGCAGCATTTTAAATATGGAAAGAGTATATTTACAGAAAGGGGGACAGGGAATTTACAAAGTGCTAATTAAGGGTTTCAAGCCATAGTTGCCATGCTGATCTATCTTTCTCTTTCTTTTCAATTCATTGATTTTTTTAATTTCTTGTTGTGCCTTAAGTGCCATCTGGTGATACTGATTGTTTGCTTCTTTTATTTGCTAGAGGTGGTTAGTGTTTGCATATCTCCCCTGTTATGTGGAATGCTTAACAAAGTTCATTGTAGTGGTTCAATTTCATACCTTTTCTCTCAAGTGTTACCCACATATCCAACTTTGCTCCTAGTGGGCATATCCAGTCATCATTAATGTTTGTTCATCATATTTGGGATTTGTCTGTTGAAATTCATTGTGTTAGTATGGTCTAATGCTACTGCACTCTTGCTATTTATTCTGCACTAGTCTCATAATTCTTAATGCCTTCATGGTTTCCTGTCACTCATCAGCTTTGCTAGAATGTAGATCTTGCTTTTCTCAACAACCTATCTGCTTTTCCATTTCATGGCTCCAGAATCAGGAAAGTTTACAGATCTTGAAACCTGTAAAGTTGAACCAGAAGAATGTGACACCTACGAGGAAAACAATGAGGAACCTGTAGCTATGATAGAAGAATCTCCACCTGATATTGGACAAGATGGTCAGTGCAATTTTTATTTCTGGTTTCCATTATGTTGTTCAAACAATAAAGTTCTCAGGTTCAGGAAATGGCATGCATTTGATCAGAAACTCCCTGAATTATTCTCCATTTTGAACATGTAACACGCTGGATATATGTTAAACTGATTACTGATAGTAGATGCTTCTAGAGTTCAAAGCTACCACATTGTGTGGTAGTGATCTCTTCCAAGATTAGTAGTTGGGAGACATTGGTAAAGGTTAATCATTGTTTCTCCTATTGCTTTGCCAGTAATGGAACTTGGCAGACAATATGTAGCAATGATTTTATATGCCTCAATTTACCAGTTATTAGGTAACTTTGAAGTTTATGGGCATGCGTCTTCAAACCCCAATCTGCGAATTAGGAAGAATTTGGCTACAAGCTGTACTTCTGCGGGAGATATTTCCAATAGAAGAAATTGATGCTGTTGTAGAGAGGCAAACTTATTATGATTGCTTGAACCAGCCAAGAATGGTGCTGCCTCTTTTGCGCTCTATCTGAAAATGATTGTGTGTTTCATTCCCCATTTTCTTATCTACCTGAAGCATCGTACAAAGTTGCTGGCATAGAAGATACAAATGCTATTCTGCTAGCAACACATTCTCCATGACCTTAAGATCAGAAAATTCCATCTTGTGATGTTGATGCTCCCTTTCATTTTATTCCTATCTGCCATTTGTTTCATTGGACTATTCTTCACCAGGTGAGGATGGAGAAAGCAGCGATTCATCCTGGAGTATGGAGTGTACCCAAGTCTTGAGAGTAAAGTCTATTTACATCAGTTCTGCGATTCTAGCTGCAAAAAGCCCTTTCTTTTACAAGGTAATTCTATTTTGTTCTGAAATGCATTACTTACTGTGCTTGTGTTGCTAGCTAGCTAATAACATCATTGTATTCTTCTTGTTAGCTTTTCTCAAATGGAATGAAAGAATCTGATCAGAGGCATGCAACTCTTAGAATAACTGCTTCAGGTAATTCTGGAGTTCAATATGTTCAACGTTTGTTTTTGTTGAATAAGAAAATTTTATTTCTTCCCTATGCTATGATAGTCTGTAACTTTTTCTTTATACCGCTAGTATGATCAGTTTTGGTGGTACTTACAGCCTATAGGATCTATCTCAGATATTTATACTCCTGAATATTTATTCAAACCAACTGTCTAGAATCCACTGTCGTGCACTTTCCTCTATCATCACTCGAGAATTATTAAGAATTGTATGCTTCACTTTAAAACCTTTCAAATGAGAATAAGGGGGATTTTTCTGCTATTTGATTTTCTAGTGAACAAATAACTTTGATCTGATCATTGTATGTCTACTTGGAACAGAGGAAAATGCGCTCATGGAGCTTTTAAGCTTTATGTACAGTGGAAAGTTGACGACAAATCAGCCAACCCTTCTGTTGGATATCTTGATGATTGCTGATAAATTCGAGGTGGTTTCTTGCATGAGACATTGCAGTCAATTACTAAGAAGCTTGCCTATGACTACAGAATCTGCACTGCTCTATCTAGACCTCCCTTCCAGCATTTCAATGGCTGCTGCAGTTCAGCCACTGACTGACACTGCTAAGGAATTCCTTGCGAACAAGTATAAAGATTTGACCAAGTGAGTATTTTCTATTGAATGCAGCTAGAACTCGTAAGTTATGGAAACAACATGATGCACTAAATGAATGCTTCCTGCTTTCAGGCTTCAAGATGAAGCAATGAATATTCCTCTGGCTGGCATTGAAGCCATCCTATGGAGTAATGATCTGCAGGTGGCATCAGAGGATGCCATCTATGATTTTGTGATCAAGTGGGCACGTACTCAATACCCAAAATTGGAGGAGAGGCGTGAGATCTTGGGCACTCGTTTGTTGCCACTCGTTCGGTTCTGTCATATGACATGCAGAAAGTTGCGGAAGGTCCTTGCATGCAATGATCTGGATCATGAGCAGGCAACTAAATGCGTCACCGAGGCACTTCTATACAAAGCTGATGCACCACATCGACAGCGTGCCCTTGCTGCAGATGTTTTAACTTGTAGGAAATACGCTGAGCGAGCTTACAAATATCGTCCACTTAAGGTGGTGGAATTTGACCGGCCTTACCCACAGTGTATAGCATACTTGGATCTGAAGCGCGAGGAGTGCAGCCGGCTTTTCCCATCTGGACGGATATACTCGCAAGCGTTTCATCTTGCAGGGCAGGGCTTCTTTCTCTCAGCACACTGTAACATGGATCAGCAAAGTGCATTCCACTGCTTTGGTCTGTTCCTAGGGATGCAAGAGAAAGGCTCAACAAGTGTTACTGTAGATTACGAGTTCGCTGCAAGAACAAGGCCGTCAGGCGAGTTTGTCAGCAAGTACAAGGGGTACTATACCTTCACCGGTGGAAAGGCTGTTGGATACCGGAATCTATTTGCAATTCCATGGTCATCGTTTATGGCTGATGACAGCCTCTTCTTCATCGATGGGGTACTACACTTGAGAGCTGAATTAACCATAAAACAACCCTAGGTAGTCGACGGCGTCTAACTAACAGCATCTGCGTCCTTGACGTGTCCAATTGGTGGGGACTTAAGTGTGAAAAATCTTGTGTGTTTCGGACTTACTGTTGTTTTCTACTTGAGCACCTAAATAGGCAGTATGGAAACGACAAGTAAAATCCCTTTTGTTTTTACATCAAAAGAGGATCATGACATATTATGCATTGTTATCGACTGTGAAAAGTGATTCTTCTAATGAAAGTTATGCTGAGTGGTCTACATCGTCAAGGACATTAACTAATGGTCGGTGGAAGTCTGTGCTAGACTAGATTTTTGTTTGGATGGCACCAGATGCATAACTCTCTATCTGTTATTTGTAAGGTACTTTTTAGGTTTACTATTTGTCCCAAGGATGCTCGGTGTCAAGGAAATACTACGTCTAGCTGAGAAGTCTGACTTGGAAAGATGTTACATTGTTAATGTCGAACTCATTTATTTCACAATCTGTCTGCATTTTCTTTGGCCATGTCGTTTGACAGTACTAACGAACGGAGATCAACTTTAGCTTTGTATGTTTGTAGAGGAGTAATAGATAGCAGTAATCTGGGTAGTCAAGTTCTATTGATTTTCTCAGCAAGAAATGATCATCTTCGACATTGATCTCTTCGAAGTCTTCCTTTGTTTCCTCTTATGGCAATTGGACGGCACGTTCCTATAGACGGCCTTTCACGCAGAAAGGAAATCGTCTTTGTAAAAATAGATTTGCTGACATATATGAGTATATGACAACAAGGTTATATTGGAAACGACATTGCTGTGCCTTCTCCAAATATCAATTCACCAAATATAACCTTTATACTAGTCCTGGATTAATGTTGGCGGTTAAGTATCAAATTTAGGGTGCGTTCGGAATAGCTGATGGCTGTTGTTTATTTCATCGTTTTTTTTAACATGTTGCTAAACGGTACTTTTTTATAAAATATTTTCTATATAAAAGTATCTTAAAATATCAAATAAATTCATCTTTAAATTTATAATAACTAATACTTAATTAATCATACGTTAATAATATCTTATTTTGTATGTGAGCCATCTTTATAAGCTCTCTCAAACACTACATTAAGGAGTGACTAATTTACTGGAGTTGATGCAAATGGCCATCAATTTTGACCGGCTTGGGCGAGTATAATATGAGCTGTGACGTGTCGGACTGTCGGTTTGAGTACAAGTCGGTTAACTTTAGTATAAAATGCACATCTGCATTTATCTTTCAGCACTTGGTCGAGTGAAAATTGTCATCTGTAATCTTGTAAGCTGTACGCGTCATTCAAATCTACACAAGCTCTAGACTGAAATTTTCAGATAACCTGAGCACCATGGCGTCCACGCACCAAACCGCAGTCCCGGAGAAGACGGCGGCGGCGGACGATACCTCCGGCCAGCGAGCGGCGGCGACCATGCAGGCTCACCGCGCCACCCACTGCAGGTGACGGAGACGACGTCGCGGCGCCGGTGCGTGGCGTACATGCATGGACCTGACGCACGAGAATTGCAGCCGCCTCTTCCCGTCAGGGCGGCTACGGTGGTAGCCGTTCCGCCTCGCGGGCCAGCCATTCTTCCTCTCGGCGCACTGCAACATGGACCAGCGAAACACCTTCCACTGCTTCGGCCTCTTCCTAGCCATGGAGGAGGAGGAGGAGGAAGGCTCATGTCACTGTAGAGTATGATTTCGCTGCAAGGACAAGGCCGTCAGGAGAGGAGTTTGTGAGCAAGTACAAGGGCTACTATACCTTCACTCACCGCTGGGAATGGGAAGTCATGTGGGTTCCGGAATCTGTTTGGGACTCCATGGACGTTGTTCATGGCTGATGATGATGGTGATGACAGCATCTTCTTCATCGATGGGGTGCTGCAATTGTCGAGGATGTCAATGACAACGGCCAGCATGTCAAATAATCGAACCTCGATTTGTGGAGTGTCAAAATATCAAATCTCTCCTCTAACGGCGGTGCCTATGAATTGGGAATGTTTCTTGGCCTCTTTGAACTTGTAAGCATGAGAGATCTTAGTTTTGTTCTAGATATTCTACTTGTTTCAGTTTTTCTTTTTTCTGGACATTTGGCTGGATGGATATTTACGTGCAGAGGATGGAGATGTATCTTTTATTTTTCATTATATAAAAACGAGAGATCTTAGTATCTTACTATGTGCTCACTTGGTAATTCCGCATTATTACTTTGACGTGGACATTGTCAGCTGAGGTTTAGTGTGATTTGTTCTTTGCTGTTGAACGAAAAATTGACTTATGATGAGGGTTGATTCATGCTGCCTTACC
Source organism: Oryza meyeriana var. granulata (assembly GCA_003991445.1). Classification (NCBI taxonomy): domain Eukaryota; kingdom Viridiplantae; phylum Streptophyta; class Magnoliopsida; order Poales; family Poaceae; genus Oryza; species Oryza meyeriana. The sequence continues at coordinate 32,238 of RYFJ01003770.1, read as the reverse complement.
TATTGCTCCAGTTTGTGGTTTTGTTTTGCTAGGTTGATAATTTATTTATGTTCCCATCCTGATCAGTTGATAAAGAAATGGAAGCAAAGCAGCACAAGACACAGGTACTGACAAATTTCAAAATTTTGCAGTCAGCACAAATTTAGCTTACAGTTTTGTCATCCCGCTTCAACCGGTTAAACATTTTTCCTTCTGATTTTGATAGCGAGATATTGTTGCGATGTTTTGATGACTGCTTCCTTGGTAGACTCAGCATCTTTCCACACACCCAAAATCCAAAATAATTAGGCCAGGATGTAGAATACCAAAGAAGAAAGTTGAAAAATACAGCGAGTGCCTTCTATACACCTAGTGGAACGTGTGCAAACACAGAAACGGAAGACTCTTCCATCAAGAGTACAAAACAGAATAGCAGGTTGCTTTCATAAGGCAAGAAGAAATCAACCAAAGAGAGCAGGCAGCAAGCTAATCCACTGCAAGAGGATAATGTTCTTTGTTTCCAAGCTGCTTTCTTTCAAGTCCTTATAAAGTTGTAATACCATAATTTTCCTTGTATGACTCCTAGTTTTCTCTTAATTGAATAAGCACAGCTCCTGCCATTTTCATGGTTCAAAAAAAAAAAAACTAAGTCAATTGATGAAACCTTTGGGGGTGGGGGGTTGGTTCTTGCTGGGAAATAGGTGTTGTAAAACCGACACTGAAATCACATCGGTAGCACTGGGATACGATATTTATTAACGAGATTCAGCATAAGCCTATATCTTGGAACACTGATTACGAACGCTCCTTTTTATCTACTATAATTACAGTGTATCCGGGTATCTGTGACCCTCGACTGACTAGCCGATTAGTCCTAAGCACACCTATACTACTGCCGTCATACAGTTATAACCTGTGTGTCTCTCTATTTAAGAGAGAGCCTAGGACAAGGTCCTACTCTAATTCTATTCTAAACCTACTAGTCCCAATTTAAATCGACTTTATACACATGTTCTACACAAACTCTAACAATAGATAAGGTTGTGATGGATGCTAAAATCAAAACCATGTCTTCCACTCGCTTTCTCATTTGAACTTCAGTGCCATTGACCTAGGTTCAAATAAGAGGAACATCCACTCTAATATGAAATGGAAGACCTCTAAACATCGGAACCTTCAATGCCAACCGACTTTACCATCTTCTTCTTCGCCCCCATACCACAACACTATCAAAAGCTAGATTTGTTCGTTTTGCCTTCACCTTAAGATCGAATTTAGTCCCTCATGTTTATATAGAGTGATAGATCATACTAAGCCTCACATTAACTCAACAAGGGTAAAAAGTGATAAATTCTCACATCAATCAAAAGAGCTAGATATTCTCATGTTAATATAAAAGGAGTAAATTTCATATAACCCCAAGTTTTGGGGGCATGCGTATCACAAAACCACCATGCAATGCAGCAATGGGGCAATGTGATTCACAAAACACAATTATGTTGCTCTTCTATTAGTGCTGTCATCTGACGTGTGGTCCCCATCTGTCATTCTCCTTATTCTTCCCTTTTGCCCCGTGTCATCCATGACGAGCAGATCGCTGCAGTCGAGAGCTCCTCGCGCTACAGCTCGGAGCTCGCGGAGCTATCATCGCTGTCGTTAGGAGCTTGTGCAGCCACGTGATGGCCAACCTTGTGCCGCTGCTCTGCTGTTGGCGCCGTACCGCGCCCGCGCCCGTGCCTGCCCGGGGACTTGGCACCGCACCGCGCCCACTTCTGCGCTCCCGCGCCCGCGCCCGCGTGCCCGGGCCCTCACCCGGGACCTCGTCCGGGCACGCGTCCGTGCCCGGGCCCTCGCCCGGCGCCCGCGGAACGTGTCTGCGCCCTTCGCCCGGGAGCTCGCCTGCTCTTCCGGGAACTCGCCCGCTCTGCCGGAAACCGAGCTGCGAACTCGGGCCAAGATCGGTGCGTCGGCAAACTCGGCAAGCTCGGACGAACCTCACAAACACACGCGCACAACAGCAATTTGGAGTGGACACAAGAATGTGGCGACGAACGCCTGCGGCAACAAACGCCGGCAGTTTTTTTCTCTGTATTCGACACACTCGGGGCACCCTAAAACATGAGCCTACACGGCCAGTTTATACCCACGGCGACGCAGCGCCCACGCACCCACTTCGCGAGCTTCACGCGCACGTACGCATGGCAGCCTGGACGACCTGGTTTCACGCGTTCGTGAGCCACATACTCCTCCGCATGAACGGGTCTCCATCCTTCTCGCATGGCGTGCTCCTGCATGCGCTCAACCGGCAACGACTTGGCCTCTGGACTCGATCAGCCTGCACCTAAACCTCGACGCACATACGTCCGCGACGGATGTGGCCTGACCACATACGCACACGTTCTGCCTCGGCCCGCACCAAAGGGCAGAATTATTCCAACATCTGCGTCTTGCTCTGAACTCGTGTTGCCAGAGCCACAATGGCTATCTATTGCTTCAAACTTCTCCAGTACCCGATTGAACTTCTCCTTTTGCCTACGCTTGGCTTCTATCAATTCAAGCTTCTCTAGAAACCGATCCAAAGCTTCATCCATGGATTTTCCCTCCTTGTTCATGATGGACCTTGGTAGAACATTAATGGATCTGATACCAGTTTGTTAGCAACCTACTTCACCAAATGCAAGCGGCAACAATATCCAGTACAATTTGAGGTGGAATTGAGGAAGGTAACTAAGGGTTACAAGCTTCTAGAAGGTGCTAGGGAGAAAGGTAGAGGAAGTAGTAGAGCTCAGTAGGAAGAAGAAGCAGGGAGGAAGAGAGAAATCGACAAGGTTCGGCCTGAACCAGGGCACCACTTGCCGTCGCCGTTATGTTCGATCGATAGCCAAGCAGTGCAGCATTCTTTCCTTTTTTTTTGTATTGATCACCCATGACTTTGATTGGCATGCCTTGGGTAAGCAACTGAGCCGGTCCACGTGCAGCCCACCTTGGTCGCACCAAAGAGATGGCCATGGTTCTATCTGTTGCTCGACATACCTCTGCATTTGGCTTGAGAAGGAGGTGGCCATCGATTAACATCAAGGGAATTTGTAACTATCAACACCTTTTTGTCATGCCCAGGGCATTCCACTGAACACCTAGTGGTCATCCATGTGTTCCGCTTGATGTCGGCAATCATCATTGGTAAAAAAAGTTCCATGAACTGAATGAAGGTTGGAACGACCTCGGCTTGATCGGTGCCCCCCTTGATGTCGAGGCCCAAGGTCAAACACCAACGCTGTGGTTAACGCACATCATGGAACACATGGCAACCGTCGGAGAAGGCACACCATCAAGTACTTGGTGGCCGTTGGAGTAGGCGAGGTCGTGGGTGGCGGAGATGATGTTTCCTTGAAGACAGCAGTGGTCGCCTTGAGGGAGGTGACAGTCTCCTCGAAGGCCTTGTTCTTATTAGCTTCCATCGCCTCAAACTTCTCCAATATCCGATTGAGCTTCTCCTCTTGCCTACGCTTGGCTTCTTTCAATTCAAGCTTTTCTAGAATTCGATCCAAAGCTTCATCCATGGATTTTCCATCCTTTCCATCCTTGTTCATGATGGACCTTGGTGGTGAAGGAGTACGCGCAGACTACGATAGCAGAAAACAAAACTTTTCTATCGCGCACACCAGGACATCATGTGAGAGAGACATCATGAATCGCTACCACTAGACACGCAGTACAGCGGAAGAAGGATTGGAGAAGCCGGTCCAACCATGCGCGCGTCGAGGTAGTAGTGGAAGTAGTCGATCTCCGCAGATCTAATCAGCATCGATGCCGATCAACGCCGCAACGAGCAGCGCCTCCACCGGTATCCATACGTCCGAGGCTGGAACGCCGATTGCGAGTGTACTAGCACTCGTGAGCGGCTAGGGTTTGGCTCGGGAGGTGACGGCTAGGGTTTAGCTCGAGATCAACAGAAAAACGTGAATCTTCTCAGCCCCTCGCCTCCCTATATATAGACCTCCTCACTCGGGCCTCGTAGACCGAGGCCCAGTAAGAGTTTACTCGAATCTTTATCCAAATCGAGCACATTCCAACCCGTTAAGCGTGCGACCCTATAGGTTCACGTTTTTTTTGTCGCGACCCGGAAACGCCTTTCTGGTCACCCTGTTAATAGCGGCCTCTAGCAAGGCATATTAACCCCAAAATATACGTAAAAATCATATCGGCTGAACTTGTAATGTCCTCATGTACAAATCCCTTTGCCTCACGATATTGATTGAGCTCAAGACGAGACTTGTGTCATCCTCTTAATAGCTCAATCACTTTCTCGATCCTATGATGGATTACAAACTTGTGATTGACACCTCAATCACCCTAGCATGGCCATGCACTTTCATAATCTATTACATCAAGGGGTCCAGAGATATCTCTCCCTTAAGGAGAGACAAATTTTATCTTGATCATTCACATCCCACTACATGTTTCATAACAAACCCGAAGATTACTTTTATGACTACCCAGTTACGGAGTAGTGTTTAGTAGTTGGGAACCATGATGATCTCAAGTCTAAGAACTCTATATAAACACTACTTGAGACTAACTGATAACACATGAAATCTCTGCAGTATCTCATGGCGGGTCTATCCAACACATGTTCACTAACATATATCCATATTATCGATTTGATATCTCCATACCATGATCCATGAGACATGATCATCAATCAATACATATGTTGATGTTAGAATCATATCTGTTTCTTATATGATATATGATCAGGGATCATTTAGAAATAGCAACATTTAACATTAAGAGTCTCATGAATAAGTCACGTACTCATTGATCAATAATGATAATGCCTATTTCAAGGAATAAATCAATACATTATAAACATAGTGTGTGATATATATAACATCTCCATGTTGCCTCTAGGACATATCACTAATAGGTGGAACAATGGCTCTGATACCAATTTGTTAGCGACCTACTTGTTGGCGTAAAATCGCGTCACGTCATACACATGAGCACCTTGTGTGCAACCCGTAGCGGTACCCAGAGAAACGCCACCATAGGAGGTGGATGCCGCCGAACAATCACAGGAAGGGACCCGTAAGGGTGAACGTGCGTTGGTTTATTCTAGACTCGAGAAGCTAGCTAGAATGTCCTCAAACTTTGTAGAGACGAGAGACAACGAGCAATTAGGCGATTGGAGGAGAATAGATATAGGATACAGGTAGCAAGAAAGAGGGAGACAGAATATAAAGGATAGAGGTAATAGATTGATTTTGACCATTGATTAGTTAATTCAATCAGTCTTGGCCCCCTTATATTTATAGGAGGGGTCGTCTTGTATTTATAGGGTCTTCTCTACGTCCTATTAGGCTTAGAAATTAATTAGGACTCTAAAAATCTAGGTCTTAAGTAAGAAAACATAAGAAAAACTCTAAGTGGAGTCGGACTTTGACTGCCGGTCCAACCGTCAGGCTAGCCAGTCTGACCGGTGGTTCCCTTTTCCAAATTTGGTTTTCCTTTTTATATATTTTTTATGGTACCAAATTTAGGTATCAACAGTACTTCACCAAATACAAGCAACAGTAATATCCAGTTGTACATGGAGCTAGAGTCTCAGTTATGGTTTTTTAATGATTTAATAATTCTAAAGTTAAAAATTAGTAAATACCAAGTTATATTCGATTTGAAGTCTTAAACATAGTTTTCTATGATTTAATAAATCTGAAATTCAGAAATTAAAAATTAATTAATATTTGCTTGTACGTGGTCTAGAGTCCCAAACTCCCTATTAGTTTTTTTTTATAATTTAATAATTTTAAAGATAAAATACCAAGTCTCGGTTTGGAATCTCATTTATAATATTTTCATAATTTAATAATTGTGAAAGTCCGAATTAATAAATACTGAGTTGATATTAATTATTGAAAAATTAAAATACGTGGTATGCGCAGATGCACGGGTTGATGCCTTAGGCACCGATCAAATTTAAGGCTTGGTTGAAAACCACTCGTTTCCTGTGAGCACAGTTTCCAAACTGCTAAACGGTATGTTTTTTGCAAAAATTCTTTATCTAAAAGTTACTTTAAAAATCATATTAATCTATTTTTCAAATTTGCAATAGATAATACTCAATTAATCATACGCTAATAGCTCATCTAGTTTTACGTGATCTTTTTTTTCTTTCTTTTCTCTCATCTTCAGACACTCCCATAATATAAAATAAGGGCGTGTGACTCAAGGTGTTCAGAGTTTTTCCCATGCTAGGTGTTGTGAATTTTCCGATTGTCCTTTGCAGAAGTCAAGAACGGGACCAGGCTAGAACAGCACCCCAGACTATAAGTCGCAGCTGTTCTGTTCTGTGCATCTTGCTGAACATGCTCCTGGACGAAATCATTTGCGTCCGTCCAATATGAAGAATCGATTGATAACATGACTCATCAATTCCACTTTACATGTCAAGATTTGTTATGGGGATATGCTTTAGTGAAATAAAATTTGTGTTTTGCGTGACGTTGTGGACATATATATCTTTTATCACATCAATAAATTTTGCAAATAGGTGAAATTGAAACAACCTTCTCGTGTCCAGTAGAACAATCCTTCGTATGTGAATTCTGAAGTTAAACGCTATCTACATAACATTACAAAACCTTATTTCACAAAAGGAAGTATCCAGATCACAAATACGACATGTAAAGTGAGTAGTGACTCATATTTATTATGAAAAGTTGCTAAGAATCAGATGAGATATGTAGTAAAGTACCTTTGACGATGGCATGTCCAAGTATGTGTAGCTCCACCTAGCACAACATCCCAAATGGTCATCTTAAAAGGCATAAGAGAGTACAAGCAGCCCTCACAAGCAACAACGCAAATTGCAGAAAACCAAAAGCAACCGATGTATTGTACGTAGAGATCATGCTGCTATTCCCACTATAAATACGAATGCACCATCAAGATGCTCCTCACCCTTATTGAAAAAATCACAAACACCAAAAGGAACAAGAGTTCTCTAGCATTCCAATAGCCATGAAGATCTTTGTCATCGTCGCTGTCCTTGCTCTCACGGCGAGCAGCGTCTTGGCGCAGTTCGACGCTTGCAGCCAGGGCTACGGGCGATGGCAGCAGCAGCCATTCCTAGAGCCGATCATGAACCCGTGCAGGGAGTTGGCGAGGCAGCAGTGCAGCCCGGTGAGTCTGCCCTGGGAGCAGTCACGCAGGCTGCAGCTAAGCAGTTGCCAGGTGATGTGGCAGCAGTGCTGCCAGCAGATGAGGCTGATGGCGCAGCAGTATCGGTGCCAGGCTATCTGCACCGTGGTGCAGGCGATCGCGCAGCAGCTGCAGTTTGGTGAGCCCCAAGCTCAGGCTCAGGCCCAGCTGGCTCTCAACTTGCCCGCCATGTGTGGTGTCTACCCAACCTTCTGCAGCACCCCATGCAGCGTTGCTACTGCTCATTGCGGTTCTTGCTGAAAGTGTACCAACATACCCGCAGTTTAGTGGGGCAAATAAAGTGATACACATGATCATGTGTGTCCTGTAATGCAATGGAAGTTTGGAATAATATTCGTATGAGTAAAATTGAATTTCATGTATATCTGAATGACTAGTCCGCACGTAAAATTTTCTAGTAATTTGCACAAGCCATTGACGTCATAACCCATAGCTTCATTTTTTCAGGTTTTTTTGCGTATAATTTTCATCATAGTCTTTTAAAATTTCTTTTTGATAAGAAAGAGTTGCAGAACTTGTTATTCCAATATTGGAGAAATCAAAAGATGAGTTATTCAAAGAAAAAGCTGAAGAATAGAATACACACATGACACAACCGGATGCATAATAGTTGATAGAAGTTAGTGGCAATAAAAATAATAACAAATGCTTAGCTTAATTAGATCGATCATAGAGAACATCAAAACCTTCCATCCACCAACCAATTTTACCATCTTCTTCTTCTTCATCTCCATGGCGCATCATGATAGGACCTATTTTGTGAAGGTTCATATAGACATTGAATGAGTGAACACATAATCCATACTTATCCCCTCACACCACCACCAGATCAACTCCATTGTTTTCTTTGTTGCCTTACACGGCCTCGTGCAGCCTTGCGCTCGTCGACGCAGCAAGCAACGCATGCCCCTGCCTGTTCCCTTCCTCATGGGTAGGCAAGCCCTCCACTCCTCCCTACCCCTCTTCCTCCTCCTTGGGAGACGATGACAAACACGTGGCCTCTTCTTTCTCCATCTTGGTAAGTCGATAGGGACCCTAGGCCCTTCTTCCTCCTCCCAAGTGAGGCACTGGCATGCTCGGAGTCCCATTGTTCCTCATCATTGGTGAGACATTGGCTCATCACTGGCAAGACATTGGCGGTTCTTTCATCTTGCACCTTCTTCTTAAATCTGATAAGCTCTATGCCTGGTTGAAAGTTCATGATTTCGAATGGAACATTTAGGGATTCAATTGAAAAGTTTACGATTTTGAGTAGAAACTTTCATATATTCAATTCAAATTTCATGATTTTGATGGAAGTTTTAAGTTTTTTTTTAAAAATTCATTTGAAATTTCATCTGTACAAAGTTTCTATATCAAAAATTTTTATGTACAAAGTTTCTAGATTGAAAGTTTTTGTTCGGAAGTTTGATCCCAATTAGAATGGGATATTCACGCCTAGGGGCTTGTGTTCGCACGTTAGCCTTTTCCCATCATGACTATTAATTAAAAGTTAGATTTGTTTTCCATGACCCCTTCACAAGAAGATCATTTTATCCTTTCATATTTAAAGTGATAGATCATATTATAATTTATGAAGTCAACAGATGGCTACTTATTTAGAGTGATAGCTCATACTAGATCATACAAAATATCCATTTTGCCCTCTTATGTTCTACTTAACCAAAGGTTAGAGGCAACTCTCTTTTAGTTTCTTTTTCTAATTTCATCGTTTCAATCAACCACTATGTTACTATCGAGTCGTCTGTAGTATGAACGCTCACATGATACGTAAGTCACACACATTGTCACAACAATTTTTAGCTTCCCCATACAAAGCACCGAAGGTAGATGCATATAAGTTGCCAATGTAGAATTTCCTACAAAAGGATTTATCAAAAAATTTCTATAGAAACTCTTTTAGAAGAAGCTTATCGTAGGAATTATAGACAAATCTGCTACAAACATCAAAACACTTTCTTTAGGAAAACTTCCCGTTAAAAAAATTCCATTGAGAAAGCTTCCTGTATCTTTGATAATTAACTAAAAAAAATATCTTAAAAACTATATATAACTTGTAAAAAAACTTAATGTTAAAGACATAAGCAACGCATATATATTAGATATTTCAAATCACTTTGAAGACAAGATTGTAGAAAAAAATGTTGGGCTAACATCTATAAGACCATACCAATGCAGCAGCACACGGACTTGCATGTAGTTTTGAAGGGAGCATGTATGATCGGAATGTTAATCCGTGTTATGTAAGAAAATGAAAGAAACAAAAAGAAAAAGTTAGTAAAGCATCCACGCAGCTCAACTAAGCAAATTAGTGGCATTTTTCGTGATCTTATATTCTTCTTTTCCACTTTTAACTTAGCGATTGATCCACTCTTTTAGTTGACGTTGTCTTTTACTTCTTCTGTCTCTAAAAGAGTTTTGTTTTAGCTAGTAAAAAGAGATTAAGTATTAAGTTAAAAGACTATTATGCGAAAACGAGAAGGAGGAGGGAGTGTTATTGGTTAGATGGTTAAAACGATAAATTGGCTAGATGGTTAAAACGATAAAAAAGTATTAAAGATGTCTAGTGAACTATACTCTAAAAACACTCTTTATGAGACAAAATTTTTAGCCTAAAATAAGTTTTTTAGACAGAGAAAGTACTCCCTCTATTTTTCTCTTAATTGACACTTTTGACCATGCGCACAAAACTAGATAATTATTATATTCTTTAGGTATGTCTATTTTATTCCTAAAATATTATATAGTGTTGTGTGTAGTAAAAAAAGGTTTGTGTATATATATATATATATGTGTGTGTGATTGCTATTGTAAGAATAAAATGGAAACCTAAAACTTTGCTTTCCGTACAATACCAAATATTTGAAAGTCAGCAGCAAACACGTATCGTATAATAGTACAGCTATTTGCAGGGTTGTACTAGCTAGTATCCGGTTGGTGTCAGGAGAGCAGCATTAGAATCGGCATGTTCCCGGTTGAACGACGTGTTTCAGATGTGGAGGTGCGAACGGAAGAATTGGTCCACGGCCCGCGTCGTGGGCTCTGTCTGACCCAAACCATAGACCCTCTCTCGTACCCAGACCACACCGCGTGCGCCTCCTCGAAGCTTCCAGAGCCCACCACCACCTTCGGTTCGCCATCCAATCCCCTATTTATTCGCGCCGACGCCGACCGCTCCACCGATCTCCGCCTCTCCCCTCTGCCCCTGCGCGTCTCCGCCTCTCGCCGGTCATGGCGTCGAAGCGGATCCTGAAGGAGCTCAAGGACCTGCAGAAGGATCCCCCCACTTCCTGCAGCGCAGGTATGTGGCCTCAGCGTCTCCTTTTCTTCCTCTTCTTCTGCTTGCTCCGTATCCCCCCACCTTTGCTCTGCTCGAGGAGGGTTCATGGGAGATCCCTCTGTTAAATCGTAGTTTGGAAAAAAGAAATTGTGAACTCTTCAATTTTTGTATTAGTAGTTGTTAATGGTTCTTGTGCAAACTTCATGTATGTGCGTTGTCTTACTGCTTTCGACAAATTTTGAATCGAGAACTCGGTTCTACTACAATTTTGGGGCTGTATTGCCGCCTGCTTACTCTCTATTATTTGAAAAAAAATTACCACTAAGTTCTGAATTCTGAAACGAGAGGGGGAAAGAGAGCTGCGACACAGACGGTGAATGTATTGTACTACAGTTTTAGAGGTCTTTAGAGGTTATTGGTCTTGTTGAAAAATTTAATGTGTATCATCAACCTGCTTGCTTAGTTAGTATCTGCACCTTCTTTTTATTAATTTTTGGAAGGAAGACGGGTGGGTAGCAAGCATATCTAGGGCATGCACAAGTCTTGCAGGGCAATACTATCAGTCTGTTTTAAATCAGACTACAACATCATTGTGTAAGCAGTGTACAACTCTACAAACTGTGTAACTGCAACTAATTGTTGTGTACTAATGAAATTACTGTTCTTTTCTACATGCTAGCTAGTGTACCACAATAAGACATGAGGATGTTGTCAAACTGTTTTGATATTTCTAACGGAATGTGCTTCCATGGTTATCCACTAGAATTCACTTGTAATATACTGTTACCTAGTCGTCATCAATTTGCGTGATTGGGAACTTAAGAGTGGCGTATATCAGTTTTGTGCTATTTTCTGTTCAAATGCATTCCAACAATTGAGATTTGAGTACCAATGCAATGACTAACATGCGAAATACACTAAACAGGCCCTGTGGCAGAAGATATGTTCCACTGGCAAGCAACGATTATGGGTCCAACAGATAGCCCATATGCAGGTGGCGTCTTCTTGGTTTCTATTCACTTTCCTCCAGACTATCCATTCAAACCGCCCAAGGTATGGATTTACATTCATTCCATTTTTTGTGGTGTTATGAAAATTGTCTGTTTCTTAAGAGTTCTACGAGTAGTTCATTATAGTAGCATTACTAGCTTCAATTTTATACCATCATAAGGCTCTCCAGAAACTGATTACAAGATGTTTTGCTGTCCACTCAATCTTCGTAAATTGTCTTATGCTTTTTATATGGGTTTGCGTTTACCTATCAGCAAGCTCCAAACTGTTTAGGTTTGATATGGTTCTGCTCTAAGTGTTCTTAGTTAGGGATAAAATGTCCTGTTAATTTTGGTGCCAAAGTGGAGTTCTAATTGGTTCTTTACAAAGTTGTAATGTACATGTCCAAATGTTACTTTTGCAAAGGTCCTGATTCACTTGGGCAAATGTTTGTTACCAGTGCAAGAAGAAACTATGAAATGCTTGTTTTGTCCACCAAAAAAAAAAAAAAGAATGCGTGACTTCAGCTCAACAGTTTCAGTAGTTTCATTCTGATAAAAGAAAATTTTCAGGTTGCATTTAAGACGAAGGTTTTCCATCCAAACATCAACAGTAATGGAAGCATCTGCCTTGATATCCTGAAGGAGCAGTGGAGCCCTGCATTGACTGTGTCAAAGGTGACTTGATCCTACTTTTCCAACTAGTTCAAGTCTTCAAGATCCCCTTTGGGACAACTTGTGCATGTGCAAAAGCTTAGCTTCTTTGAAGTTGTCTCATAGAAGCTGCTGACTTTGATAAGTTCGGCACTTTGGCACTGTAGAAATGTTAGGAAGTTGGAGCTCTCATAGTAGATTAATCCCCTGCAAATTAATCTGGTAGGAGTACCTTCTATTTTCCAATTACACAAATTATCTGACAGGACACAATTTTCAGGTACTCCTCTCAATTTGTTCTCTATTGACGGACCCAAACCCAGATGACCCGCTAGTTCCAGAGATTGCAAACATGTACAAGACTGATCGGTCCAAATATGAAACAACTGCGAGGGGCTGGACCCAGAAGTATGCAATGGGCTGAACAACATAGCCTTTTAGGGAAGGTGTTTCCTAGCGATATATGTTATCTTGTTAATTTAGTGTTCATGTCCTGCTCCATGCCTACATGGGGTGTAATGTCTTCTGTCACTGATGGTAGTGGAATTCTCGATTGATGACAGAAGGGCTTGAGGAAAAAAAATTCGATTAACTGGAATTTCAGTTGCATTCTCATTTGGATACGCTGTTCTAGCTTTGGTGTGCGAATCTGAAGCTGCGTGTGATTTATTTAGGTTTCAACTGAAGTAATAAACACAAAAAATTAGCTGCTGTATTTCACTTATGGGTAAACCAAGTCACCTGAATCAAGATGGCACGAGATACAACTTCAAGTTACAGAAAATATCGTTTGTCTTTTAGACTTCTATTCAGATTCAATACTCAATTCAATAAGGCAACTTTTAGCATCCATGGTTTTTTTTTTGCATAAATTAGAAAATTATTTGCATGATTATAATATTATGAAAGCTTATGTTAGCTTGTTTGAAAGCCATTTTTACAGTCACAACTCAAGACACGATCGAAATGATGAAAAATAATTTCAGGATCAGAAGGCATTTTTACCGCCACAACTTACAAGCTTCAAGACAGGTGATTGAAGCAACAAATAATTTTAGAAAAAAGCTTTTATATTCTTACTCAAAACTTGGCCAAAAGTTAAAAGGCAATTGTGTTTTTGCCCTTACTTTGAGTTGCAATTGTGATTTTACCTTATCTTTTAGGGTTTGTGATTTTGTCCTTACTTTTTTTTAACTGAAGCATCTATTTGCCCCTGGTCTGTTATGTGGTCTTGCTGGTGTTTTAATTTTGTGGTAAAATACATTTATGCCCTTACATATTGTTGTAAGTTTATCTGTACTTTTTTACAATATAATAGATGTGTTCCCCAAATGCCATCGGTTCCTCGTTCCAAACCTATCTAGCATATCAAAAGCAAGAAACGGATAGTAAGAGCTCACATATTTATTCGTCGCACAAAATTCATCACGAGCGCACGCGCAACAAAATGAATGGAATCTTTCGCCCATACAAGCATTTCATCGAACAGCTTATGGACCAAGCTACACCATCCGATAGATCAAATAAAAGGTGCAATCTTTCTTAACGGAAAAAGGACCCACTAACAAATAGTAGTACAACACATAGAGGAGAGGGCAGAGGATAGAGACAGGGCAAATGGACGGAGGGAGACGATTACGTGGTGCCATTAGGTCTTGTGCTTTTGCTGTAGGGGAGGGGTGGAGTGAAACAACGCAGTGGCCTCCATTTGGTGCAGAGCCGCCGCGGTAGTGAGATGGTGCGTGGTGGCCGAGGACAGAACTAGTGCCCCTGGCCACTGCGTCGACCCACCCTTTCCCCTACCTCTAGCAGATCAAAAGCAAGGAACACACAGTAAGAGCTCACATATTTCTTTGTCGCACAAAATTCATCACGAGCGCACGCGTAACAAAATGAATAGAATCTTTCTCTGCGTTTCATTGAACAGCTTACGGACCAAACCACCCATCCAACAGATCAAATGAAAGGTGCAATCTTTTTCAAGGAAGAAAGGATCTACTAACAAATAGTAGTACAACATAGAGAGGAGAGGGCGCAGGAAAGAGACTGGGCAAACGGACGGAGGGAGACGATTACGTGGTGCCATTGGGTCTTGCGCTTCCACTGTAGGGGAGGGGTGGAGTGGAAAGACATGGTGGCCTCTAAAAGTGCATCTAGCCCCCTATGTGGGTTTTGGTTGATTAATGATAAAATAGTTAAGGGACTAATGATTTTATCGTGCTACGTGCAGCAATTAGTCCCAGATTGCTTAGGGTGATGCATGGAGACACCACAAACATGATGCAATATGGCGAGAAGACTAGATGCTTGTTTTAAAGTTTCGTTTATGTTTTTTAATTTGAGTCTAGGCAATTCATACTATCAAGGGGGGGGGGGGGTCTCCAAACAAGGCTCATGTCTAACCAAGTGCTCAAGTCCAAATCTTGTCTAGAAGAGAGACATCGTTGCACAACACTTGCACCAGTTTGGGTGTGTTCTGTTGTGTTGGTCGGAAGTTCCAACCCTCAGTTTCTCAGCCTGGTGCTAAGTGTTATCGGAAGTTCTGGGTCCTAGGGATCGGAACTTTCAGGCTCTATTTCTATGAGTAACGCTACATGATGTAAGGATGTGGGTTTTTAACCCCTCCATCCCCACCTGGGAAAGGTTGGCCATTCCACTTTCGTTGTTCCATCTCCAGGCTTCTCCCATGGTTCCAAGCCCTTTTCCACCTAGTTCTTGAGCTCCCATGGTAGTTTAAGGATAGATCTAGGTGTGTTGTGAGGTTTTACACTTGTGAGTGAGCTAGGAAGATCATGAGCACTTGGGGATTGATGTCGAGCTACTGTTTGCAACTTGTTACTCTTGGAGGGTGACCTCCTAGACGAGCATCCTCAAGCTGTGGATTGACCCGGACAAGTTTGTGAAGGTGGACCTCGCCTCCAAAAGGAAAAGAAGTAACTTTGAGTGAAAACTAAGTTGATCTTCATGGTCGCTTTGTGTGGCATGATCATTGTGATCTGAACTTCGGGTAAAAATCGCTTGTCCTTCACTCTACTTGCTCTCTTTGTGATTCATTCTCTAGTTTTCCATGCTCATATGTTATGTTTCTATATTGAGCTATCTACATACAATATCTCTCTGTTTAGGGTACTAGTTCTTGCTATTTAATTGTGTTGTGAACTGCTCGAAAGAGTAGTCCACGGCTGACCAGAAGTTTTGGTCCAGGGACCGGAAGTTCCGAATGGCCATCTCGGTTTGGCTGAGAGACTTGGTAGGAAGTTCCTACTTCTGGGTCAAAAATTCCGGGCTGTTGAATTTGATCACTGCATTGCAAGAATTTTCAGGAACGCTTATTCACCCCCCTCTAGGCGACATCTGAGGGCTTTCAATTGGTATCAGTGCCTCGGCTCCTGATAAGCTTGACCGCTTGGAGTTGATTCAAGATGTCGTCCTCCGGAGAAGGGAAACTTGTTGATTCTCACAATGGTGATGAAGAAAACGGAGATGGCTCCACCGGCAAGTCTAAGTCCTCAAAGAAGGGAGTTGCTATTGATCTCGATTACAATAAGTTTATCCCTACCCCTCAGCACATCATCTCTATGTCTTCTGTGCGTGCTCCACTCTTTGATGGAACACACTACGACGCTTGTAAGCACAAGATGAAGTTGTATCTAATATCGTTGCATCCTAGTGTTTGGAAGATTGTGTGTACAGGTGTGACGGACATGCCAGAGGAAGGAGAAGACCTGATACCGGCTCAAGAGATCTTCATCCACCTCAACGCTCAAGCTGCAAGTGTGATTCTCAACTCTTTGAGCCCGAAGGAGTTCAACAAGGTGGACCAACTTGAGAAGGCCAAGGAGATTTGGGACGCACTTCAATTGGCTCATGAAGAATCCCCCGGCATGAGGGAGTCTCGCATCGAGTTGCTTGAAGGGCAACTTGGTCAGTTCGTGATGGAAGATGATGAGACACCACAAGAGAGGTACGACCGCATGATGGTGATTGTCAACAAGATTCGAGGCCTTGGAAGCAAAGACTTGACCGACCATGTTGTCGTCAAGAGGCTCCTTCATGCGATTGGTCCAAGAAACCCTACCTTGGTTGCTCTTGTTGGAGCAGGACTATGCACCGTGCCCCCAATTCGACTGGCACTTGGGCAATTACTAACAATCTTGCTTGCCAGGTACAGGATTGATAAAAGTTATTCGGTCTGTCTGGAGGGGAGAACATTTCGCCAAGGTAGAGTTCAGGAACATTTCCCCTTTGGAGGAGGAGAAATGCCAAAGTCGAAGACGAAGCTTACGACGTACGTCAAGGAAGGAATATTCCTCCACGTGGCGTGAGGGACCAATTTGGACCACTCCGGACAGTTGTCCCTAGGGGACCACAAAGCTAATATGTAATGTCTAATTTGCCCCTAGGGTTAGTGGTCCTTCCAGGGGTATTTTTGTAATCTCCCTATACGACCTCTGGGGCTATAAAAGGCTGGCAAGCCCTATTGTAAAGGACACATAATATTGGAGTAAACAGTGCTTTGAGTGCATTTAGTCCCCTAGATTGCATTTTGCAAGGATAAGCGGGAGAAAACATTTTCCCCGCTTATCCCCATTTCTTGTTCGTGACCGAAGGTCAAAACAGTGGCGCCGTCTGTGGGGACACAAGTCTCTAGAAGGTGAAAGTCAGGGGGTAGATGCACCTGAGGCCACAAAGAGCGAGAACAGTACCAGCAAGATACGCCGACGCAATTCAACAACAACCGAGGCAAATAGTAGATCCTGTCGTGGAAGGTAAAATGGAGCCAGAGAGAGAAATCGAGAACATGGTAGGAGATGGAGTGGCAGCAGCTGCAGCTGGTGTGCAGATTGGGGGAGATGCTGATCACGTGAACGAGATGGACTTGGCGGAGATGGTGGAAGCATGAGGGGCTATGATGATAAGCCATGAACTATTCGAAGAGATGCAGAGGGAATTGCAAAGGTTGCTGAATCCAGTTGTGGCAGCAGAAGCAACCGTGGCAGATATCTTAGAATCACCGCAGAGGTCACAGCATAATGTTGTTCCCTAGTTCTAGAGCCAAAATCCAGCACAAGCAAATCAACCACTTCCCATGAACCAACCTATCTCCACAGATATGCCACCCGTCCAGAACCAACCCAGCTCTACCAATACACCATTCAGTACTCTGAACATTCCTCTAGTGCAAACATGTCCACCAAACGGCCAAACTTCCATGATTAATGGCCAGAGCCCAATTCAACCTCCTACTCATCCCTCATACAATCAATTCCCTCAGTCAATACTCCAACAAACTTCTTTACAACAATTCAGCCATTTCTTCAACAAACTCAACCTTTTCTCTAGCAAAATCAGCCTTTTCTCCAATATGCTCAACAACCAATTTCTCAGTCAATCTTCTAGCAATTGCCTCAAAATCAAGCTACACAAGTATCATTCCAGAACACCCCTAGCATGACTTGGGATATGCCTGCAGTTCAGCCACAATTCCAAGGAGTACGAACGGTGGATGATAAAAGTCCTTTAAGCCAAAACCTGCAGATAGCACCTTGGCCAACACATTTCAAGCTATCAAACATAACAAAGTACAAGGGAGACATTGACTTAAATAAATACCTGAGAGTATATGAAACGGCAGTGGAAGCGGCTGGAGGTGATGACACAACTAAGTGGCCAAAACAACAATGGCAGTGGGAGAAACCTGCAGCTGCAGTTCAAGGTCTTGGTATCTACTGCCTTTTGCAGATGAGCGATACCAAGTGTCTAGAAAAAGCAGTGGTAAGTATATGTGACGAAAACAAAAGAAATGTATAAGTGGAGAAAATACATTTTGAATACCTTTGCAGCAGCAACCTTTAGAGTAGATAATGAGGAGTGCAAATCGGTCTGCTCAATGAATTCCTTGGTCAAGTTAGGGGAGAGCAGCAATGGAACCACAGCAGCAGGAAGTCGACCAACAGAAGATCGAAATTTTAAATCTTCCGGGTGGAGATGCATATTCGAAGTGGTGGATGCCACGAAGTCGTTGAAAGTGGGAATTCCCATCCGAGAGGAGCCCTCTTCGGTGCAACGGAGATGAAATTGAGCGAGAACCTCAGTGATCAGGGTATCTTCTGGGGTGGAAACTTGAGGGCCAACTACATCATCACCATCCCTCGGCTCTGATCGGGTGGTAGCCGCAGCAACTCGAGGAGAAATGTTTTCCCTTGGTGGAGAATCTATGATCACTGGAGTAGAGGATTTCGGACCAGTCTCCGTCGAAGGACCTGGCACTTCAGGGATAACAGCCCAGAGAGGAGACAGAATGACGGGAATGTCGAAAACATCCTCCCGGTAGTCACTGGGAGGAGCAATTCGAACGCGCTTGGTAGAGCACGATGGGGCCGAATCTAAGCAGACTTTCTTCCCCTTGGCGGCTCGGAGAGCGTCTTCATGACCCGTGGGAGATGGAGAAACATGTTCTTCGGCCCCATTCGAACCATCATCACTGTCGTGCTTGTGATCGTCGCCATCACTGTCCTCAGGATCGTAATTAGCGGAAGAGGAGACGACCTGCCGTTTTCGACCGCCACTGGAGTGACGATCGTAGGTGGCGGGGAAGATTCAGGCAGGAATCGAGAGACCAGCGGTAGACATAGCACGGTTTCGGTGAATGCCGTTTTGAAACTTTAAGAATGCCTCATGCTCCGCCGAGCTGTAAGGACCAACTAGTCTCTCAGCATCCTTCTTGGCAGACTCGAGGTCGAAATCTAAAAGGAAAAATCAAGGTAAAAAACAAAAGCAACATGAATTTACTTAAATAAAGAGAGGAAAGCTACCTGTGTCATCATTTTCGATGATGATGAACGGCGGTAGTACGGATCTGGAATTGGTTGGCGTATCGCCAAGTAGAAGTTGCCATTCTTTAGACAAAGACCAAATGCTGAGCAAGAGAAATTCCTCAATTAGGTCCCTAGCGCTGAATGTGCGGTGAATTTCCTTCAGCTTGGGACGGCAAGAGATGAAATCCTTGGAGAGAGATACATCTGGCTCGGGTTCGAATTCGGCAACCTTGCTAGTATAACTGAGCAGCTTAAATGTATCGGAACTTGAATTGGCCTTGATCTTGTGATAAAACCACCTTGACTGCCAATTGGCTCCCCATTTCGAGCGGATAGCAGGAATAGGCCAGTAAGCCTCGCGGTTGGATCGGGTGAGAAAGTTCATCCTGCCGAAATAGGGATTTCGCTGAGTGTAGTGTCGGATGCTATTGGAGTAGGCGAAATCTTCTCCACGCGGAGTACAACCATAGCTTCGAGCAATCCATTCGAAAACCCCCATATGAACCATGGCGTTGGGAGCGAGTTGGGGTAGTTCGACTTTGTATAGCTTCAGAATCTCGGAGATGAGATCACTACAAGGAAAGCGAAGCCTAGCTTTGAAGTAAGCTTGGAAAACCACGGTATAACCCTCGTGGCTTGTGGATGGATTGTTTTCCGCTTGTGGAAGAAGGACATCTTCTCGACTTGCAATCATGCCCTTTGAAATCATATCTCGAAGCATGGCTTTGGTCATAGTAGAAATGCCAAGATTTCGGTCGCTGCTATCGCCTTCGAAATCAACGTTCTTGGATTTCGAGCGTTTGCTCGACTTCTTCGATGTTTTAACTATGGTGAAATCACAAGGGAGCGAGCAGAAGAAAGGCAGAGAAGCGTGGCGAAATGATGGAATTTCGGTGTACAAGAGGGTGAAATAGAATGGTGGCAAGAGTGAGATTAAAGCCTTGGCCCCCCCTTTTATATAGGGGGGTGGGGTGGCTGGTGGCCATGCCCGGGCACCGGAACCGAGGCGGCACGGAAGTTGAGGCAGCACAGTGAATAAAATATACAATAAGTAATATTAGTCAGTAACAAAAAGAAATAATGTATAGTTAATTAAAAAAATTTAAAAAATTAAAATAGTAAATAAAAAATAAAAATAAAATAATAATAACAATAAAAAAGGAAGGTAAAGTGGAAAAAAATATTAATAATAATAAATAAATAATATATATAATAATAAAATAAAAGGCAATGGTAAAGGAGAAAACCAAGTTTTGGCCGAATAGGGGGACGACAAGATCCTGCAAATTCTAAGACACGGCTTCGGCCGAAAAGAATTTTCACCCTTATCCGTGAGGGGCTTATTGGAGCAGGACTATGCGCCGTGCCCCCAATTCGACCGGCACTTGGGCAATTACTAACAATCTTGCTTGCCAGGTACAGGATTGATAAAAGTTATTCGGTCTGTCTGGAGGGGAGAACATTTCGCCAAGATGGTGTTCGGGAATATTTCCCCTTTGGAGGAGGAGAAATGCCAAAGTTGAAGACGAAGCTTACAACGTACGCCAAGGAAGGAATATTCCTTCACGTGGTGTGGGGGACCAGCTTGGACCACTCCTGACAGCTGTCCCTAGGGGACCACAAAGCTAATATGTAATGTCTAATTTACCCCTAGGGTTAGTGGTCCCTCTAGGGGTATTTTTGTATTCTCCCTGTATGGCCTCTAGGGCTATAAAAGGCGGGCAAGCCCTATTGTAAAGGACACAGAATATTGGAGTAAACAGTGTGTTGAGTGCATTTAGCCCCCAAATTGCATTTTGCAAGGATAAGTGGGAGAAAACATTTCCCCCGTTTATCCCTATTTCTTGTTCATGACCGAAGGTCACAAACAGCTCTCATCCGAGAAATGAAGAACTTCAAGAGGCTCACTCCTAGCGATGTTCTATCAAGGATCATCTCATATGAGCTCTTAGAGGAAGAAGCCAAGGAGGTCAAGCAACTCGCTAAGAATGCCGCCATCACCAAGAATAAGGAGATCGCATTGAAGGCCAAGAAGGAGCAAGCTTCAAGTGACCCCAAAAGTGACCATGAAGATTTGACACTTGTTCTGCACAAGTTCAAGCAATTTCTTCATCATGCTGGCTATGGCAAGGACAAGAAAGATGAAGATAAAGGGAATCAAAAGCAATCCAAGTGTGCGTGCTATGAGTGCAAGGAGTATGGGTAGTTCATTACCGATTGCCCTAACCTCAACAAGAACAAGGGAAGCAAGCACAAGGGAGTCAAGAAGAATACCGGGTGCGCACACATTGGGGAGAAATTGTACTCCAATAATGAAGATGATTCTAAGGAGGATGAAGATGATGGTAGAGTTGCCACAATTGCTATCAAGTTATCGTCATCCAAGGAGTGTCTCTTTGACAACTTGAGCGACGACGACAACATTACAAGCCTACGTGCCTCATGGCGCAAGGGTGCAAAGTAATCCCATCATCCAAACCTCCTCTAGACAATGGTGATGATATTAATAGTGATGATAATAGTGAGGATAATATGGATGGTGTGTTTAAAGGTTTTAGCAAGCCGGCCATATTGTAATTAGCCAAGCTAATGAAGGCATTGGAGGCTAAAGAAAAATCCGTCAAAAGACAAGAGTACTTGCTCATTCTTGGAAAGTAGAGAAACCTTGTCTTAGAGGAGGATTTGGCTAAGGAGCAAGAGAAGGTTGAGAAATTGACCAAGAGCTCTCTTTGTTCAATGGATCAATCGCTAGCTTGAGAGATGTCAATGATACACTTCGAGAGAAGTTTGTGAAGTTGGACCAAAATCACAAGCTCTCGATGTGCAATTTGCCACTCTTTGGGCTAGCTCCTCTTCATCCAATGAGGCCGCTAAACCTTCCAATGCCTCCACTAGCAACGGTTGTGCTAGATGCTATCATTATGATTTGGATTGCTATGCTACTAACCTTGAAGCTTTCGAGGCTCTAAAAAAGGAGAATGAGAGTTTGAGAATCTTGGTGAAGTATGGGTGTATGAAGACCTACCAATCCAAAGATGCACTCTATAAGACCATCACCACCCACAACAACAAAAGTAGATACAAGCTTGGCTTTTGTCCCTATGAAAGCAAGCCATCCAAGAGCAGCGTGGTGAATAGGAAGCACTTCTTGAAGTTCATCAAGGAAGGAGATCCATCTTAAGCCAAGGAGATGCAATCTCCCTCAGCTGGCCTGCAGGCCGCAAATTCTGGTCGTGTGACCGGAAGTTCTGACCTAGACTCTCGGCTCAACCATGATGTCCAGTCGGAAGTTCTAACCCACGTGGTAGTAAGTTCTGACCTGCCTTCTCAAGCCAACAGAGGGGGACTAATCAGAGGTTCTGACCCCAATGGTCGGAAGCTCCGATCAGATGATCCGTACTATGATTCATATGTGATCACAAAGAATCATCGTGGTAAAATGGTTGCTTATTTCATTGGTAATCACAATGAGGAGTGCAGGGCTAGTTATGGAGGCCATGGGCCCCGGGTACCTCATGAGAAGCATATGGGCCACTCGAACAGAGGATGAGCCTAACCTTGTAATTAGGGATACAATAGGACTCTGCATATATTACCTTATACGACAAGGAAAGGATATAGTCCTAGTCGGGCACGTTGTATTCCTAGAAGGAAATCCCTTGGTCGGAGTCCGACTGAGATTCCTACTCTGTAACCCTGTCCCCCGGTATATAAGGGGAGGCAGGGCGCCCACTTGAGGGCATATCACAATCTCACCAGAAAAACCTCAAAGGCAATACATAACAGCTGGAAGTAGGGTATTACCTCACCTCGAGAGTCTGAACCAGGATAAATCGATTCGTGTTCCTTTGCAATTCATCAAGTTTAGGTCTCACGAGTAGCCCCATATTATTATTACCGATATAAAACATCGATAGTTGGTGCGGCAAGTAGGGGCATCGGTGAGATCATCTTCAACAAGCCTGATGGATCAAATCACCGGAGTCGATGACATCAACTTCTTCCCCGGGCAAACAATCACCTTCGGGAGCCTCGACTTCGTCGCTGACGATTTCGGCAACCTCACCCTGTCTGACTCGGATCGGATCGGATTGGCCAGGGACTAAGCCGACTCCGCGCCGGTCGGCCTACGTAACGTTGTAGCGATCTTCGTCGCCATGCTGCAGCGATCTCCAACATACCCGAGTCTAGGGACAACTCTTTCTTTTGGTGTTCGACTCGGACTCGGTTTTGAGCCAGCCAAGATCAGGCTAAGAGAGGAGGAGATCATCAATCTCTCGTTCGGACTTGGCAACACCGCGGATATCTTCATTCAGCATCTAATGCGGCAAATCCGGTCCCCTGGAGTTCAACTCGGATACGGCCCAGAGCCGCTCGAGATTGGATCTAGGGAGGTCGGAGTCGTAATTACACCCATCAACTACTCTGATTCCGACTCCAGGTCGGACAGTAGTTCGGCAAGCTTCTCTCCACCATGCGAGGTCTTCATGGCGTCTAAGGGCTCAACTCCCACTCAGGAGGTGCGCTGACTACGTGAGCAGCAAGAAGAGGAGGCTCGCTGACTACGAGAACAACAGGAGGAAACCGCAAGACGCCTGTACGTCGAGCGCGACGCCCGCAACGACAATCTGCGCAGGGCTGGGTGGACTGCTCAGCAGCAAATCCTCCAAACTCGAGTCGGCGACCACGATGTTTTTGTAACACCTCAACAGAACATCGTGGCCGCTGCAACTCTGCTGGATACACTCCAATTTGGGCCTGATCACCAGGCCACCTCGACGATAGCAAGGATAAAAGCTACGATCATCATTGTTGCATGTCAGCAGCATCAATAGTCAGGTGACACTCTCATACCGACCAACAGGTCAGCTTCCCCAACGGCGATTTCATCTGCCTCAACACGACGCCGAGCGGCCGGCTCTAGTCAGCCGCACACGGAGTCACGTCACACGTCACTTGGCAACCACAATAACGACCGACAGCGCCGATATCAAGACGACCATCGGGATAACCAGGACGTCTGAGCCGACTAGACGTGATCTTCGGCAAGATATCAACGCACGACGCCACGAACGCGAGGAAGACGAGCATCGCTGACTGGAAGATGAGAATAAGCGCTTCAGCCTCCACCACGAGCAGTTTCACCGCCGTAGTTAGAGTCGGAGTCCTCATGCAGATGAAGGAGTACCAGCCTTCACCCATGAGCTGCAACAAGTCGACTGGCCATCAGGCTTCAAGTCAACTGTAATTGAAAAATACGACGGGAAGACCAACCCCGAGTCCTGGCTCACAGTTTACACTCTGGCGATCCGAGTAGCTAGAGGAGATCTCAAGGCCATGGCTAACTACCTCCCAGTTGCTCTAGCCGACTCGACGAGGACATGGCTAACAGGACTTCCAAAGAGGTCAATCGACTCCTGGGGAGAACTCCGGGAACGCTTCATTGCCAACTTCCAAGGAACGTACGAGAGGCCATCTTCCGAATACAATATGTATCAGTTTCATCAAAGGAAGAATGAATCTCTTCGTGATTTCATCAAGAGGTTTTCTGAGAAGAGGAATTCAATCCTGAAGATCAAAGACGAGGTCGTCATCACCACCATTCGAAGAGGAGTCAAGGACACCCCGTTCATCGTTAAATTCACTCGGAAGCCTCCAAGTTCTATCAAAGCTCTATTCAACATGGTGAACAAATACGCTGACTCGGCCAATGCTGTTGCTGAGACCCTCGATGACAAAAAGGCACCCCGACAGAAGGAGCGGAAGGACACCGATGACATGGCCCCAACTAAGGCTAGGAACCACAAACGCAAGTCGGACGACTTCATTGTGGCAGTTGGTCACAGCCGTCTTCGACCTCCTAGAACTGAAAATTATCAGAATGATAAGTGACATGCTCGGGGGCTCAAAAGCTCAAATGCAAGGATGGCATCCCCACTCACAACTCGTGCAATACCGAACAGCTAAGTCGCTTTCTGATAAATATTTTTTCCTTTATATGATATTCTTATCTAAATGGGCCAGGAGGCAACTCACTTCCCTATGGTTTGACTCGGATATGACTTAGCGCCAGTCGGGATCAGATCTAGGGGAATGAGATCGTCAATTCCTTACTCGGCCTCTCCAATGCCGCAACTGCTTACACCTATTAGGTGTACATACTACGTATTTTCTGTTTTTGCTCTTAATGATTGCAAAAGTACTCGACAGCATAAATTCCGATCCATGAAGCTTTGGTCCATGAAAGACGAACTCAAGTCACCCAAAACGCATGTCTGGGAAAGAGCCATGAGCCAACTCCCGACGCTAGGAGGCTATGACTAGTCGGGCAGAGTGTTTAAACGTAAGGGGCCAACTACTCGGGGAAATTAATATCAATAAGAGGAGGAACACGTATTTACATCTATTGTAAAATAGATCAATTTTCTTCGGGTGATTGTTTTATACACCAGATGTTACTCATCCGATGTGTTTATAATGCAGGGCCCAGTTCCAGATACGCATAACAGAAATTCATGGCTACGAGCCGATCTCCTACGCTCGGGAGCTAGACCAGTCTGCCATGATACACTTGAAGTGCGACGCTTCAAGAATCACTCGGAATGCTCCATGAGGGCTACTGGAAGACGCCAATCATTCGATTCCTACTGAAAGAAGAACTTCCTAAAGATCGCAACGAAGCTGAGTAAGTCAAGCGACGGAGCAAAAGTTTTATCATAGTCGGAGAAGACCTATATCGTTAAAGCGCATCTGGAGTTCTCATGCACTACGTCACACTTGAGAAGGGCAAGCAGATCCTGCAATATGTCCACTCTGGCATCTGTGGCAACCATGTTGCATCCAGAATATTAGTTGGAAAGGCTTATAGACAAGGATTCTTCTGGCTGACTACGGTTATCGACGCTGAGGCACTCGGCTGGTCTTACAAGGGATGTCAATTTTTTGCTTGGCAAGCACATCTACCAGTACAAGAGTTGCAGACTATCCTAATATTGTGGTCACACATTTGTTCATCACGGTGAATAAGCTCACAAAGTGGATTGAGGATAAACCCGTTGCAACAATCGCTGCGGCCAGGGCAAAAGACTTCATATTGAGTATAATCTATAGATCTGGAGTTCCTAATCGCATCGTTATGGGCAACGCACTCAGTTCATGGGCTGCATATTCAAAGATTTCTGCGACGACTTCAGCATCAAAATCTGCTATGCTTCGGTGACACACTCCAAGAGCAATGGGCAGGTTGAGTAATGATCAAAATCTTTGGATTTTATAGGGCTACGCTGGGTAGGTCGGTTTGGGTTGGCTTATTCGGTAGTAGGCTGAAGATATGAGTTCTTAAATAGCATGCCCTATTGTGTCGCCCATTGGTCGCGTTAAAATCGCAATGCATGTGCTATTTTACATGAACCGATTAAATAATCAGATACGCTTCATGCTAAGCCTACAGCTGGGTGTATACATTTAGGTATCTTGATTATTTTAAGGTATTGAGGATACATCCTTACAAGGATTGACAGCTGGTCTCCATTAAAATTGGGGATGCAGGTATCTCTCAAGTACACCTGACCACATATTGGGTTAACAATCCATGAAGTGGTAACGTCGGCTTACATGCTTACTAAAAAATTGCCCTGAGCAAAAATTATTCCAGCTGACATAATGCTGAAGAGTCTAATTTTCATGTAGTATATTACTCAGGAAAGACTGAAAGGTTAAACATCTTTGACTTTATGTTAATTGTTTCAGCACAAAGTCAGGGGCTACACCTAATAGGTGCGCCTATTCGGCGCACACTATTCATATTTTCCATGAAGTCCTTCATAGCCTCGTTGCTAGCTGACATGAAGCAGGACTTGGGAGAAGAAGCACTTGGACAAAGAGTACTCGGGAGCAATGCACTTGGAAATTCTTCACCTTGGAGGATGAGCACTCGATATTAGCTGTGACTCAACTATGAAGGTCTCAGGGGTTGTTATGGAGGCCATGGGCCTTGGGTACCTCATGAGAAGCATATGAGCCACTTGGACAGAGGATGGGCCTAACTTTATAATTAGGGATACAATAGGACTCGGCATACATTACCCTTATGCCGACAAGAAAATGATATAGTCCTAGTTGGGCACGTTGTATTCCTAGAAGGAAATCCCTTGGTCGGAGTCCGACTGGAATTCCTACTTTGTAACCCTGTCTCCCGGTATATAAGAGGAGGCAGGACGCCCCCTTGAGGGCATATCACAATCTCACTAGAGAAACCTCAAAGACAATACACAACAGCTGGAAGTAGGGTATTACCTCACGTCAAGGGCCTGAACTAGGATAAATCGTTTCGTGTTCCTTTGCAATCCATCAAGTTTAGGTCTCAAGAGTAGCCCCATATTATTATTGCCGATATAAAACATCAACCTAGTGTATGGGTAACCCAAGTGTCATGTGACTAATGTTTAAGGGCCCAAACTTGGATAAATTTGGGTACCTAAATCCCAAGCTTGATTCTTTTTGTAGGCATACTCCTCCGACGGATCGAGTTGGGTGGTAGACAGCGGGTGCACCAACCATATGATAGGGGAGATGAGTATGTTTACAAGTCTTAATAAGAATGGAGGAGACCACGAGAACATTATGTTTGGAGATGACGGTAAGGGCAAGGTAATAGGCCTCGGCAAAATTGCCATCTCCAACAATCATTATATCTCCAATGTTCTTCTTGTCAAGTCGTTGAGTTGCAATCTATTATCGGTGTCCCAAATATGCAAGATGGGTTATAATTGCTTGTTTACCAACACGGACGTGACCGTCTTTAGAAGAGATGATGCTTCCATCGCTTTCAAGGGGAAGCTAAAGTGGGATCTTTACCTAATGGACTTTGGACTAGATAAAGTGAACTTGGAAGCTTGTTTGATTGCTAAGTTATCACGCCTGGAAATTCACCAAAATTTCCAAAGCTTATTTGTGCAATAAATCCTTGTCCAGGAATCAGCCGAGGTACACAAATCGACAATTTGATAAACATAACCAAAACGATAAACGATAAATACTTACAAAAGAGGTACTTAGTCCTCACACGGAAGAAATCAGCAGCGAAATGGCAACCTAGTGAAGCTTCAGCACCAAGCCATAGGCAGCTCAACTGGGGTATAAGCCGAACACCAAAATCTTTTCCTTCCTAGCAGACCTTCACTCTGATGATGATAATATTGCAAGACTGAGTACCATCCACTGTACTCAATAAGCCACACAAGGAATGCAAAATAATGCAATAGGATTCTAAAGAAAAGACAAAGTATGGCTTATTTGTATAAACATTTGCATTTAAAATCACTTTAAAATAATATAATTTAATTATTAATCAATATTAAACCAATCATTGAATAGCGCTTCAATGCAGTTCAGGCCCAAAAACATTACTCTCCAACCTGGAGCTATTAAGTTTCCGTCATTTATTATCATTAATGAGTAGTGTGAGATTAATGATGAAAAACATTTCTAGGTCACTGATTAATCGCGGGCACAACTATTCAAACAGTTTTACTCTGGCCAGAGGTGTACCAATTTACCCACAAGACACAATCCCACAACACGTTAACGTGCGCCTCAATACCACCATGGTACCGCGGAAAGAAGTTGTGATAGGCCCATCCATGAAACCTGCACAACAAGAGAGCCATCCATCGAACCATTTGTCTTTGGCAGGAGCTAATCAGGCTCCCAACAAGGAGACGGCCCAGTGCCCGGGACATGGACTTATTGACGATTGCCATGTGTGGACTTATTGATGATTGCCACAACACAGCGTGGGGCCTCCAGTTGAATAAATCACACTTCAGTTCCCGCCATTACCCATTCTAGCTTGTGGTTAGTACGAGTATTGCTTCGCAACTAGTCCGTAAACCGGTCCTTAAATGTCATGAGCACTACTAGCAACATCATCATTCCATATGCTCATAGCCCACCATCAGTTAAGTTTTAGTTGACCATTAATTAACCAACCACGACCAACCGTCGTGAAAGTTATAATCATTAACCATTAATTGTCCATAAGTGTATCATTAGTTATCCTACATAAAATGACGCTAAGTTTCTATTCATTGCCAAGAAAAGCCTAAATAATCTAGCTAGATCATTAATTAAACATCCAGCTAGTCAATATTAATTACCCAGGGTATCAAGGTAAATGTATCAATAGCAAAATATTGGCCTTAATCAAAGAATATAGGATTTATAATAAATACCCATAATAATGACATTCAAAAACATTGCATGCAATAACGTTAAAATAAAATAATTTTCACAACTAGGATCAACATGCTCAAGAGGATTGCATGTGACTTGTCTTGCAATAGAAAAGTCCTCAAGCGATCTTCCGAACTCTTCCTCGGACTTCGCTTCCTTCCAAAACGGCGAAATACGCAACTACATGTAAAACAAGAAAAAACACTAAGAAAATTTAAATAAATAGTATATAAAAAGTACATAAACAGGTAGATCATGATTTTAGATAAATTTAGGAAGAAGAACGTGTCAAATCAGAGTTCGAACGGAAAAGATATGATCTCCGGAAGTTTGAATTCCGAGAAAATCTGAAAAGAAATAGAAAAGGAATATTCCCTCTGAATTTAATTATTAAAGAAATTATTTTTGTATAGGAAAAGAAAATAGGGCCCACTGTCATTGTCTAGACTCATGGTGACCTAGTTCATGGACCGAGGGATGGAAGGCTTTGGTGGACTTCTAGTGAGGTGGACTGCCACGTGGCATCCACGTGAGCAGAGGGGGTGATGTGGTGGCTAAGATGGATTGATGACAAGGCGGCCTAGGGTTGATGTGGCAGCATCCGGAGGGTTATAGAAATCCAATGGCTTAGATTAGATCTCGGGAAATCAACGGTAGGGATTTGATCCAATTTGAACGGCCAAGATTCACTTCATAGGTTATGGGGTTTGGATGGTTGGATTCAATCTTGGTGATCCAACGGTTTGAGGGAGCTCGGGTCTACGAGTGGGCCAATTGTCATCCCAAAAGGGAGAGCGATGGAGGCCCACATGTCGGGGTCATAAGGGGGCGAGCTGGCCGTGCCGTTGTTAACCCAAAATTTGGACGGTTCGCGTCGGACTCGGTTAAGGAAAGAATGATTATCAGCCGTGGGAGACTAATCCAGAAGAAGCCGGATTTGAGAAGGAATCGTGAGACGCAGTTATGGCCGTTAATTACCTATCTATTAATTTAGGTAGTTTTGATATTTCTTTAGGAAACCTGATCTCGTATCTTGAATCAGGACTTGTTTAGTTTTCCTTTTATAGATAGAAATTCGTGTTGCCGGCCTAATAGGACTGTATAACTCGGGGTATTATACGTATGCCCCGGGTCAGCTTGTAAATTAAATCTCTCGATCAATCAAATTCGGCGCATCGCCACCTTTCGACGGGTTCTTGCTTCTCTAGCAGGGATGCATCGGTTAGGTTCGAACTCCTGCGGAGACGGTAGACTCGTCACCCCTTACAGGTGTATCTGCCCAGTCTACGGCTGCATCGGTCGGTCCGACCCTAGGCCGATCAGGTATACACATCACGCGTGCGTAGTCTTTCAGTTTATTGGGCGATTTATAATCAGATTCGGCTGGCATGGTTGTGGGTCCGACTACTTGAACTGCCAGCGATAAATCGTTCCTGCTAGGTTTGATGGTTTTTGCACAAGCGTCTTATCGGATGTAAAGCCGATAAGTTATCTTATTACATCACAGTTGCATTTTAGATCTATCGTTTTGTTGAGGTTCCTTTAACTATTTATCGATCTGTGATGTATCAGTTTAGGTTTGAACTACTAGATCGATAATAATGATTTATCCTTGTCGAGTCCGATTGGTGTTATGCGACGTTCTACTCGGAGTGCTTATGCCGTAGGTTATCTTTTACTAAAGCCGAATGTATTATCTTTACTATTTGGTCATCTATATTTCATCGGTTCTCTGCGATGCACATGTGTTTCCTTGGCAGTCGGCTTAGTTCACTATTCTGCCTAATCTATTTATCATCGGCTTCTACCGATGCACATGTTATACCTGACAGCTTATTCCATTTCATCTATAGCGCTTATCGGTTTCCTAGCCGATATACGCAGGTGCATCGGCATCGGCTACAAAGGAGCCTAATCAGACGTATCGGCGGATAGCCGATGTGCAAATTGCTCTGATCCGGGCGCGAGTACAGCGAGGGCCCGGGCACAGCATACAGCAATCGGCTGGAAGGAATCCGTACGGCTTACTGGCCGATGGTCAATAATCATTTCTTCATCTCCCTTGTCAATTGCGGGGTCAAATTGACTGGCACGCCTACGACCTCAATATTTTAGGACCGCACTGGAGCTAAGCAGATCTCGCCAGCTTTGCGTGTCTCTGGCGCCGACAGATCGTCAGCAAGCTTTTTGCACACCCGCGCGGTTTTTCGGCGTCAACCACCCGTCCATGGCACTGTCGTGTGACGCGAAGCAGGGGAAGAGGTGCGGCGACCCAGCGTAGAGGATTGACGACGACGGCCGACCGGGACGGCGGGGCGGGCGACGAGGAGATTGATGCTGACGGCGGCACGGAGAGCAGAGAAGGAAGTGAGGCAGAGAGCGAATGGCGGCGCCGAGAAAAATGATGGGGGCGAAGCTGGCGCGACGATGCCGAGAGATGAGGCCTCGGGCTGGAGTTTTCCGGCGGCGGCATGGAGGTCGCAGAGGCATGACGACGATGAACGCCGGCGGCGACGACTTGGGAGCAGGAGAGCCAAGTGGCGGCGCTAGGCGGTGGAGGAGCCGAACGGCGGCGCTGGAAATCAGAGCCGCGGTGACGGCTTAGTAGTGGCGGCGGCGCTCGGCTATGTTGGCTGTTATCGGGTAGCCCGAGCCAATCCGAACAAAGAGCTCCCGGCCGGAGGCCCCAGCGCGGGCGCGGGAGAGGTCCCGGCAGAGGGCCCGGACACGGACGCGGGCACGGGAGCAGTCCGCGGACGCAGGCGCGAGCACGGGAGCAGTCCCGGGCGCGAGGCCCAGGCACGGGCGCGCGAGGTCTCGGGCGCAGCGCGGGCGCGGGCGCGGGATCCGACAAAGCGAAGCAATGTCTGGAGCAACGGCCTGGCGAGATGCTCAAGGCGAGGAGTCAACGGCGACTGAGTTCGTGGCGCACGAAGCGCGCAACTAAGGCGAAGTGCGTGGGTACGCTGGCTCGTCTTCCTTGTACAATTAGGATCGAATTATTTTCAGTTCCATAAGTAGATAATGTTTGTATCATTCTGAAAAATACAGCAGTTGAGTTTTT
>RYFJ01003769.1:10000-41290 GCA_003991445.1 Oryza meyeriana var. granulata | reverse complement strand
AAGGGGATTTTTCCCAAAATTGAAAGCAAAAACTTCTTTTTGGCGGCACCGCATCAGCTGCTTCTTCATAACTCTGACACTAGAATTTCCTTCAACCATACATGCAGCGGAAACAAATTGAAGAATTAAACAGTTATACTGTTGGCCGCCCCAAAATATGAAAACTCGGGGAGAAATAAGATCAACACAACATAAATAGGGATTCTCCAATGGATGAAAAAGTGCTGTTCGATGATAGATGAAATTGAATTTATGAGATTATTCGAGGGCACAAACGACTGACAAATTAAATATTAAAAGTGATATCGTTGGTTTTAACAAAGGTTTCTAAAAAAAATGCTGATGAAAAAAGTTTTTGTAAAAATCGCACCGTTTTAGAAGTTTATTAGCATGTGTTTGTTTGAGAACGAAGTGGGATGGGCTAGACCTATTCCTGTTTTTTGGGATAGGATGGTCCCAGTTTCTATTTAGTTGGAGGGGATAAAAATGAACTCTGTTTTTTGTTTGGTTGAAGGGATACAACAGGATGGAATGATTCTACCACCTGTTTGGATGGAGGGATGATCCTAGGACGAGCAACCAGAGAGAATCGCTGCTGCCCACCGTCGCCGCTCCCCTGGCCGCGGCCGCTGTCGCTACTCCCTGGCCACGGCCGCCGATCCCTATGCGAACTGTCTGATACCGGCGGGCGGACGGTCCGATCCGAGTGGGGGCAACGGTCCGATCGGGAGGCAACGGTCCTATCGGGAGGGGGGAACGGTCCAATCGGGGGAATTCGGACGGTCCGATCCCAGTGGGGGCAATGGTCCGATGGGGGATTCGGACGGTCCGATCCTAGGGAGCCAGACGGTCTGGTATGACGGTGAACGGTCCGATCCGGGTGGGGCAACGGTCCGATCGGGGAAATCGGACGGTCCAATCCGTATACGGACAGTCCGATCCTAGGTTGTTGGACAGTTCGATATGGCGGCGGACGGTTCGATCCTGGTGGGAGCAACGGTCCGATCGGGAGGGGCAATGGTCCGATCGGGGAAATCGGACGGTCCGATCATAATGTGGACGGTCCGATCTTTGGTTGTCGGACGATCCGATATGGCGGCGGGCGGTCCGATCCCGGTGGGGGCAACGGTCCGATCGGGGGAAATCGGACGGTCCGATCCGTGTGCGGATGGTCCGATCATAATGCGGACGGTCCGATCGTGGGGAGTCGGACGGTCCGATATGGAGACGGACGGTCCGATCCGGGTGGGGGCAACGGTCCGATCGTGGGATTCGATCGGTCCGATCCATATGCAGACGGTCCGATCCCTAGGGTACTCTAACTCGCGAGCAGGAAGGCCAGCAGGTGTAGGCAGGCGGGATGGCGTTCACATAAAGATAACTTCAGATAACATACATATTAGTGTCAATATAATTCAAAAAACACTGAAGAGATGGGATTACTTCTAACAACACAACATTAATATAATTAACAGCATAATTTACATACACCAAGTCTTACACATAATGGGCAAGTCATGCCTTACAGATAAAGGAAACACTCATGAAACACAATTCATAATACCAAAATAATAGCTAACTTTGAAGACATAACCCTACATTGAGCCAGGAAACTTGTCACTAATGAACATAGCAACCCAATTCAGTTTGTGGGTGAGTGGAAGTCCACTGAAAGCTCTAGCAATGTGAGGGTTGGCCACCAAATAAGTATAGTACAAAGAGATGTGAGCCTCCTCAAATCCTGAAAGGCTATTCAAGTTGTCAAACAAATTAGCGGGGACATCATTGTTAGAGACACCGGCTACAATTATAGCGTTGGCAAGCTTGTTACCAACGTGTTCAAATGCACCAATCAGCCCCTCATCTTCATTTTCATTTGTTTCGGCTTTCTTTGGCTTGCTCGCAGATAATG
The DNA here is from genome assembly GCA_003991445.1 of Oryza meyeriana var. granulata. Taxonomy (NCBI): domain Eukaryota; kingdom Viridiplantae; phylum Streptophyta; class Magnoliopsida; order Poales; family Poaceae; genus Oryza; species Oryza meyeriana. Next base: position 39,378 of record RYFJ01003769.1, on the reverse strand, counting down.
TCTCCACATAATCATCAAGTGTGGCAGTGCCATCATTCCTCTCTTCATTTTCAGTCTCAGCATCCTATGTACCTAAAACTAAGTTTGAGTCCTTTGCAAACTTTCCTATAGCCATGGTATTACCAAAGATGGTAAGCATCTCACCATAGTTGACAAGAGGTCTGTTAAAATACTCAGCATCGCCTTTGTCATCCTAACATGGAATTAAAATTACCGAATAAGTGGGTGGAATAGAAATATCTAAAGACTAAATTGCAAGATGGCAAAGTATACCTTCACATAGTCGTTGTAGTGTTTTGCATCCAGAGTGATAATTAAATTTTCTTCATCCCAACCAGTACCACTCACTTTCCTAAGTCTATTTTTGTGAACTTTTTTGCCATGTCTTTAAATGATTCCTAATCTGATCACCTGTGAGAGTACTTAAGAACTTTTCATTGACAGCTCTAGCACATGCATTGAGATGGACCTGTTTGAAGCCAGAACTGGTCCTTGTGCCACTAGCCACAAGGTTAGCTAGATGAGAGAGCATGAAAGAAGACATAGCTAATGTCCATGAAGCATGATTGCTCCCTCCCTTTTCATTGCCGATGTCCATGTCCTACCTATCAGTAATATTTAGCTATCAGTAATATTTAGAAAAATAATTCAACAAGCATGATATATGTTGAATCACAAAGGCCTGCAATCAATGTTTGCACACAAATACCTTTCAATAGTCCATTTATTCATACAAATGACAATTCAGCCCAAAAGTTGACCATACAAATGAAATTCAGCAAACAAGTGATCCATAGAAATTAGATTCACCAAACAAGTGCTCCATACAAATTACATTCAGCAAATAGTACAGCCCTACAAATTAGTTTCCTTGATGGTTTTGACGGTCAGCCCACATCTGATTAGCAAGTCCTTGCCTGAATTGAACCATCCATGCGTGGTCATTTGCTTGGCCAGCTGAAGATGTGTCATTGGGTTCACTTATCCAATCATCCGGATGTATAATAAGCTCATCAATTCCGTCATTTATGACCTAGTTATGAACAATGCAGCAAGCTACAACAATATCACTTGAGTTTTAAAAGGGAAGAATGGAGTGGCATCATCAAGAATTTTGAACCTCCTCTTTAGTGACCCAAATGCGCGCTCAACTGTGACACGAAGGGATAAGTGCCTAAGTTGAACAGCTCCTTCTCGTTTTGCACCGGATTATTCCCCCACTCATTCAAGTGGTACCGGACAGCACGAAAAGAAGGCAGGAATCCTGGTTTAGCTCCATATCCAGCATCAACTAAGTCGAATTTTCCTATAATGTGATGGACAAGTTGGTCGCATTTCTATAGATCACCATTAGGCTAATAGAAATTGATGCACTAAATTAATCTATTACCTTGTGGGACACGAAGGCCATTTGCACGTTCCAATGCATCTCTTAAAACTATAGCATCATGTGCTGTCCCCTCCCAACCAGCCAAGACATAAGTGAACCGAAGATCAAAATCTACGGCTGCCATTACATTTTGTGGCATGAGACTTCCTACCACGAAAAGAAGACTCCATATTCTTCAAAACAGAGGCTCTAATATGTGTGCCATTAATAGCTCCAATACAATCCTATTTTATGTTCAATACCATAAAAGATTAGGACCCATAGAGGTTTATACAAATAGAAAATTAGAAAGGAGACACGGAAGAATCTCACACCTTAAAGTAAGGATCCCATCTGTGATTGCCTGCTATTTTAGTTAGGGTGTCCAATAAGGAGGGCCTGATTAGTTCATCTCGTAGCTCACCAATAGCATGAAGTACTCTATTGTAATAACGACTAACTGTTTCTCCGGACCTACCAAAATTACCGGCAACTAACCTATTCCTAAGGTTGTGTCCCACTGTAGTTAGAAACATAGCAACCTGTTCCTCAACACACATGTGGATGGTATCTTCAAGCAAACCACGATCCCTAAAAAGCTTATAAAACCGAAACAAAGATGCTCTTCTAAGTCTAAGCATGTTAACACAACTTGTATCATTCCTCAAAATTTTTGTTTCTAGGTACTCAATTCTCACTCTATCCCTTTCATCCATTAGGCCATATTTAATACCTTCTCTCCTTACACCTCTTTTTCTTTTTCTAGACTCAATAATCATGGCCATCATGGACAATAGTATATTTGCAGCAGCAGCAAAAATCAAAATCTTGGTCCTCTTATCCATCTACAACAACAATCAAAGAAAAATAAACATGTAGCCATCTCATGCTCAAGCACAAATCATGTGATCAGAAATTACTAGTCCACATCAGCCGTCCACAGAGAGATTAGCAACCGGAGAGAAAGAGAGAGGGAGAGGGGGAGGGAGGGAGGATGGACAAGGGAGGAGGCCCAACCTCGCTGGCTACCGTCGCCACCGTCGCCGCGGGGACGAGGTTGGGCACTGCGCCGTCGCCGCTCCCTGCTGCGCCTGCCGTCGCCGCGCCCTGCCGCGCCCGCTGTCACCGCTCCTTGCCGCGCCCGCCGTCGCTGCTTTTTCCCCTTCTGCTCTCTTGCAAATTGGGTCGGCGCGGTCTGGCCGTTTTTCCCGGATCGCTTCGACCCAAATATCACTGGAATATTCCCTACTGGGTCCATCCTATCCCATCTGATCCACAAGCCAAACACCTCTAAAAATGGGATAGACCCATTCCAACCCATCCCATCCCTGAAACCAAACACATCCTAAGTGTGCCCTTGATAATCCGGTGGCCATAATAAAAAAAGAATGGGCATGTATTAACTGAACGACTTGGTGGCACCTGAACATTCAGTGAACCCAGAAGCATTTTTTTGAAAGCTAGGAGCCATTAGGCCATTGGGATGGTAAATTGGCCCCACTAAACAAACAATTTGTTCTAAGCAAGGCAGCCAACAAAAACCGTGCAAATTCATAAAAGAAATTAAATCTAGATGTAGTGAGCATGGTATTTTGTGTTTTAACAGAGACAGCTATAAAGTTCTACATGGATATCTGCTTTTATTTCAACTGCATGTCAGACAGACACATTCCTTTTATAACCTTGTGATTTAAAGAGTGGCACATGATAGTAACCTTTGGGCTTAGTAACTGACAATGAGCATAACTACGGTATACCATTATTTGCTGCATGGAATCACTTACATCTTTTTCTTGCTTTTCTTTTATGACAACACACTGGGAAACACCGATGCTTTCACTCTTCAGGAAGTTACGAGCACTTAAGAGTGGCTTGTTAAGTCCATCTGATGAGTGCCCCGGCTGCTCACCTACATGCAACTTTATGCAGTAATCTGCAGTTGGATTTTCATGTTCATCGCCATTCCCAATAACTCTCTCCCTGAGAAGAGATGTAAAACAAATTAGATCATGAGAAAAATAGCCTTGGCAATAATTTTAATTTGCGTCTCTAAATGAGGAACCACTCTTTCTGTGAGATAAGATGTAGTCTGAGAGAAAATTATAGTCTTATTGGAGGAGTTACAGAACTTATTGGCATGTGCCTTATGGCAAAGGCCATTGATGTAAACCATTTCTATTATCTAAAAAAATAGTATTATTGGAGGCAGTGAATTTTAGTTGATGTCTCAACAAGGGAATGACTCTTAATATTCCCTTTGTTGCCATAGTGCTTGAATGAAATATAACCCCAAAAGTGTTTGTGCTTGATCCACCTCATAGGCACACATACTACGTCCTGTTCATATAGAAAAATCTAACCAATGAATTGCGGAGTTTCACTTTAGTGGAATCGAATAGGACAGCTTTTTCTACTTTCGAAAAGAAAGTTGTCTTCAGTAGAAATATATAAGACAGAATTATTGCCTTGGTAAGGAAACATGCTGCCTTAGCTGTGGCCTAGTCCTGTCACCCTGAGCAACACCTTCTTCTAGATGAGCAAACTGCCTCTTGAAACGATCTGTCAACAGCATATGGATCAGTTTATTTGCAACATGCCCACAACCAATAGTGAATGTGCATGAATAAATGAAGTATTAGTCACAGTTGATGCCAGTGTGTATCACTATGATTGAAATGAATAAATGAACTATGTACATACAGTTTTCAAAGATAGTGGAAACTGCTAGTAACATTATATAGTGCATCCAACCTGGGGTACAAAAAGTTTGACTGATCACCACCGCGAAGATACTTCTGCATCATCTGAGGATGGTACTCTAAAATCTAAAAGAGAGACACCATGCATAAGAAAGAGTATTACCACAATCCCCATGGTAGAATTGATTAGCAGTACCTCTCTGTAAATTAATTCCCGGACATCATCTTTCGCTAGCTTACTTCTCTCAAACTCAACTTCGAGCTTCGAGATGGGTTGTGTTATGGGTTCACGTTCCAAATTTGCTAATCCAGTAAAGTATGGATCTGTTAAAGCCTCGAATTACATTACTATAATATCAGTATCAGGGATAATGAATATTAGAAAAGCATTTTCGAGCCATTGCTGTTTGCTGGCTAGTGCCTACATTCCTACCTCTGCAGCAGTCGGTCGATCCTTGGGATCAAAAGCAAGTAGTGTTCAAGCAAATGGAGAGCCATTGGGTCCGCACCAGGAAATTTCTCAGAAAAAGGCACTCGAGGCTTTTTTCTCATGTTGGCCAAATATCATCGAGCTTTCTGGAGAGCCTGTTTTAAATATGTAGAGAAAGAAATTCTGGAGTAAACTAACTTGTTATAACATTCAAATTTGAGGTACATTGTGTGGAAGCTAAGACTAATTAGTGAGGGAACATCCCCTTCAATTTTATGATACACGATATTAAACAGAACAACTATGAGATCCAATCATGCCAATTCAGTAGGTAACCAGCAAAAGAAGGCAGTTCTATTAACATTGTAGATGTTCTATAAAAATGCCAAATGGTTATTTGCAAGCAGATTTTAAACCTAGATCAGAACATTTGCGGATATTTGCGCATAATAACTCAATCATCCATCCCATTCACATAGAAATTAGACGAAAAACAAAGTTCCCAACAAGACAGACGCATACAGATTAAAAACAAAAACACAGCTCCCCATACCTGAGATAACCGCGACTTTATCATAGGCGCCCCGCACGACATCAGCACGAAGAACAACCTTAATCTGCACACATTCGAGAGAAGCTTCGTCACAAAATGGTCGCCAAACAAAACCGAAACCAAATTCCCCTTGTGAACACATCACCTGAGGGAACCCGTCCAAGTACTGCAGGCCCGGGTATGTCTCCACCAGCCCCTCGATGAACTCCGTCACCACATCTGCAAAAAAGTCGACCAATCTGAACCCCCGCCGAGAACACCGGCAGCGATTAAAACCCTAGGAATCCAGGGGGGGGGGGGGGGGGGGGGGGGAACTCGCGGAAATCAACGGAAAAAAGAACTGGGGGGAAATGGGCGCGGAGGCCGGTACCGTTCGGATCATTGATGAGCTTCTTCCCCTGAAAGACCATGGTGAGGAGGGGGGACGGCGCGAGCTCCGGCAATCTGCCGCGGTGGAGGAGAGATTGGGGGGAAGCGGGGGTGAGCAGTACGAAGGGCCGTCTGCGAGATCCACAGCGAGCGGCACACGAGCGCCTCGCCCCTGAGCCCTCATACCCGGATCCCGCCGGGACCCCGCGCAGATTTGGCGCCGCCGGCTGTGGCGCCGAAGACGATCGCCGGGGCGGAGGCGCACGCTGCCGTTGCCGGAGCAGAGTTCATCGCCCTCGTAACGACGGAACGGAGAGGAGAGGAGAGCAGGCGTTCGCGCCGAGCCGAGCCGCGCCGGCGTCACGAAGGGAATGGGAGTCGTGGCGGCGGAGGAGGCGAGGGGGGAGGAGGAGCGCGAGGGTTTACGGGGAGGCGTCAGAGTTCGACTCCAATGCACGAGCGCGACTGACGAAGGCGACGACGGAGGTGAACGAACGGAAGCGGTTTTAATTTTTATAATAGTAGGAGTGTACGACAAGGCTAAAAATGAATGGACTGGGCCGAGGTCTGAGGTTAATTGTTGGCCGAAAGCAGTAATAAGGCCGGCCTTGTCTATTGAGGCTAAGGGAGATGAGGCAAAAGAGAAAAAAGAAGATCACATAAAATAAGATAAGTCATTAACGTATAATTAATTAAGTTTTAATTATTATAAACTTGAAAAATAAATTTATTTGATTTTTAAAGTAACTTTTATATAAATTTTTTTAAAAAACACACCGTTTAGTATTCTGGAAGATATGATTAATTGAGTTTTAATTATTACAAATTTAAAAAATAGATTTATTTGATTTTTAAATTAACTTTTATATAATTTTTTTAAAAAAAAACACACCCATTTAGTATTCTGGAAAGCGCTCACGGAGTTTTTTTTCTCCTTCACCTACCTTGGAACGGAGTGTAAAAAGGAGTAGAATAAAAGGGAGTCGAAGAAGAATAAAAGATGTGGCGTGAGGTGAGCTGAGCAACGTGTGTTTTTGAAGGAAGCTCGGTGGAACGAGCGGAGAGCCAATCGCAGGCCATCCATCCGGGGTCCGGAGGCGGTGGAGAGCCAGTAGATTGCGAGGGACGTAGCCGTCGTCCTAGTCACACTTTCCACCTGCAAATAAAAATATGCGCCTTTTCTTTTCTTTTTGTTTTGGAATATTTCCGCCTTTCTATGCGAATGCTGCTACTCCTCTGCTACTAGTAGTGGAGTAAGTGAATGTTAGCAAACCAAGGTGAAGTTGGATTTGTCCTCCTTGGATTCTCTCAGGGTTTAGGGGACCGTCTGTGTTCGTCCGCAACCGCTTTTTTTTTTTACTATTTTTATCTAAAAAGTTATAATTTTAAGTTATTTAGTTGAGATTAAATTTTAAAAAGAAATGAACATACTGCCTCTTATTAAATAATAACGTGTGATTAAGAGTAGAAGAGTAATGACGTAGGATAAAAAAAAATCAAATAAGAGGAAATTCGTAGGATAAGTAATACGACAATCCTTTTAAATGAATTTTGAATCCTAAAATGATATAACAGGAGGAGTATTTCTTTATTTATTTGCCCTGTCTCCTGTACACCTTGAGTATGTAGAGACAAAGATGGTCAAAAATGATATTATTTCTATAAAAATGATTCTTATTTGGTCGGGAGTTTTCTATATTTATCAATTCAACTGTAGAATGATGATTTTAACATGACACTAATATGAATTTGTTTTTCTTTAAAAAAGTAAAATTTTGTATATGGCTATAACCAAAAACTGTTAGAAACGGTACTCGGTCGACCGTTTTCATGTGTGAAAGAAAGTAGTGGTAGGCTGGTAGCCCAGTGCCTCCCTAGGAGTAGAAGAGAAGGCGAATTTGTCGTGGTGGTGCTCTGGCTGGCCTCATCCTAGGCGACAGAAGGCGCATCTGGACCGTTGGTCCGACCGCCATCCATCGGTATAAGAAGGTGGCCAGGCACCCTCGCCCCCCACCCCCCGCCGCCGCAATTCCCAATTCCCATCCATCCTCCTCTACTCACTGTGTCTGTGACTGCCCCCCACCCCCAAGCACAAATCCAATGGCGTCCGACGGCAGCGGCGTCGTCACTGTCTACGGCTCCGGCACCAACGGCGCTGCTTTGCTCGAGCCCTCCAACCACAAGTCCGCCACCTTCTCCGTCAAGGTCGGCCTCGCCCAGATGCTGCGCGGTGGCGTCATCATGGACGTCGTCACCCCCGACCAGGCGCGCATCGCCGAGGAGGCCGGCGCCTGCGCCGTCATGGCTCTCGAGCGCGTCCCCGCCGACATCCGCGCCCAGGGCGGCGTCGCCCGCATGTCCGACCCTGGCCTCATCCGCGACATCAAGCGCGCCGTCACCATCCCCGTCATGGCCAAGGCCCGCATCGGCCACTTCGTCGAGGCCCAGATCCTGGAGGCCATCGGCGTGGACTACGTGGATGAGAGCGAGGTGCTCACCCTCGCCGACGACGCCCACCACATCAACAAGCACAACTTCCGCGCCCCCTTCGTCTGCGGCTGCCGCGACCTCGGCGAGGCGCTCCGCCGCATCCGCGAGGGCGCCGCCATGATCCGCACCAAGGGCGAGGCCGGCACCGGCAACGTCGTCGAGGCCGTCCGCCACGTGCGCTCCGTCATGGGCGACATCCGCGCGCTCCGCAACATGGACGACGACGAGGTCTTCTCCTACGCCAAGCGCATCGCCGCGCCCTACGACCTCGTCATGCAGACCAAGCAGCTGGGCCGCCTCCCCGTCGTGCAGTTCGCGGCGGGCGGAGTGGCCACCCCCGCAGACGCGGCCCTCATGATGCAGCTCGGCTGCGACGGCGTCTTCGTCGGCTCCGGCATCTTCAAGAGCGGTGACCCCGCGCGTCGCGCCCGCGCCATCGTGCAGGCCGTCACCCACTACAGCGACCCCAAGATACTGGCGGAGGTCAGCAGCGGGCTCGGCGAGGCCATGGTTGGCATCAACCTCTCCGACCCCAAGGTAGAGCGCTTCGCCGCCCGATCCGAGTAGCCACCAATCCTATCGATCATTCATATCCGCCTTGTCCTTGCTATGGTTACTTGGGTAAGTAATAAATTAATAATGATCATCATCGTGATAAGTACTACAAGAAAAAGAAAAATAGACACCTGCTTAAGTTGCTGTACGTGTTGGCTCCGTTCCGTTCTTGGTATCGATCAGGAGCATGCAGGCACAGCTGGCTACTGCGTTTATCATGTATTGTTGTTGGTCCTCGTTTTGCTAATTGCAATGGATCGATTTGTATGGATACTGACTGCAATGGATCGATTTCTATGGATGCTGACTGCTACTCCCTCCGTCCCCCGTAGACACTAGTTTTAACCAATCTCGTATACCAATAGACAGTTAAAAATACTATATTTATTTTCTACTTTATAAGAGCAAAATTAATAAGAGAGTCCACTATTAGCTACAATAAATACATCTATGATAAACATTGGAGTCAATGTATACAATAGAGAAATTTTTGTTAACTGTAAAACAAATATTTTATTATTTTTTGGGTCCATCATCTCCTCTACAGTCACATCTCTTTCTCTTTCTTCTTCCCGCCACTTCCTTTCCAATTCCTCAGGCGAGGGTGGCGACCGGTGGACGCGGACGGTTGGCGCAGACGAGGGTGGGCCTCATGTCTCCTCGGTCCGTGTGTGCAGTGTGTGTAGCCTAGCGACAAATTTGTTGGCTCCTCTCTTCTCCATGGTCATAAAAAATCTCTTATGTAAACTCTCTTCAGATCATTAAAAAGTCTCTTATAGCTAGTTATTATACCAGCTCTAAATCCCAATGAATTTGCTTCCTACTTTTATAAATTTCAATGTATTGATTCTCCACTTTTATAAACTCTAATATAATAATTGCTCTAAAAATAAAGTCTCTGTGTGATAAATGGAGAGGAAAAATCCCTGCTCACTTCAACACCTTGGTTGTTTGGTTTCACCCAGCTAGTCTCACTTCAACGTTTTGGTTTCACCTGGCTAGTTCCTTGAGCCTGATACGTACGTACCTTACCTTTGCATTTCACTGCTCCAACGAGAAAGGTGCCGGTCACTACTCATCCGTCTGTGCTGGTTCCGTACCATTCGCCATCGCCAACATTGGATCACAGCGAGAGAGAGAGAGAGAGAGCTTGGAATGGCTGGTCGGCGGATTGGTCACCAGGTCCCCCACCAGCTCAGTGATCTTCCCTTCCGGCTGGCCAGCTCTGCAGTTCACAGAAAAAGTTGGTTAGGTATCAGGTAGGTGTTTGCACAAAAATTTGCAGGAAAAAGGCGACAAGCATCTTCACCCGAGTACTCGTATGCGGGTGAGCACGATATCGCAGAGTGATCCGACGACTGAATGACTTCACGAGCCGTTAGACCACTACACGTCAGGTCAGTCGTGAGGTCTTTGGCTCCTTCACCCCGATCTTGGATGATTTAGCGGCGGTGGTCGGCATTTGGAGTTAATCTAAGTCCGCAGCTACACGAAAATAAAACCGTCCCTTCATCCTGGACTTTGGGTTTCTACCTAGATGTACTCGTCCCTCAACTCATCTCTAAGGCGAAAACCACAGCACCTTGTGATCCTCATCTTATCTATAGGCCAAAGGTGATAAAAGTAATGGAAGAGATCAAGAAACGGACGAACCCCGATGAAGGCTTCACAAAAATAGGTAAAAAAAATACTAAGAAAGGTGATGGAATTGAGTACAAGTGGAGGAGATGGATGCCCTAGAACCCAAGCACGACGGTCAAAAATTCAGAAAATTCAGAGAGCGCATGAAGGTAGCTGTAATAAGGAAAGTTCGAGAAAACCATGATTCGTTGTTTTCACGGTGGGGTTCCGTACCTCCAAGACGGCTATCGAGAGAGTTGGAACCGGGATGGTGCCGTTGATCTGCATCTTCTTTAATTTGGCCTCACTTGCATCCAATTTCTTGAACGACGTTATGGAGAAGAAATGGCTTAGGGTTTGGAAGAACGAAGATAGGGGCTCAAAGGAGGAGGAAGATCAGGGTTGGAGGACGAGAGCTCTGTGGGAGGAATGCTTTGAATGAGGAAGTGAACTCCAAATGAATCTTACAACCGGGTGACAGTTTAAATTTCGAGGTAGGACAAGCGGTTTCTCCACCGAGATTTTCTGCGACGGTTGATATTCAGATTGTTCTGTTAGTAGGCGCTTGTTAGTATATTGGACATAACGTAGACAATCGACTGTCATAAGACCTGCAGCCAAGCAGCTATTGTTCGTATTGCCCCCCGTATCGGACCGTTGATCGGACTGACCGTTGCCCCATATTGGACCGTCCGCCTAGGGATCAGACCGTCCGAATCCCCTCGATCGGACCGTTGCCCCCTCCGATCGGACCGTTGCCCCCCCCGGATTGGACCGTTGATTGGACTGACCATTGCTCGGGATCGGACCGTCCTCCCAGTGATCGGACCGTCCGAATCCCCTCGATCGGACCATTGCCCCCCTGATCGGACCGTTTATCGGACGGACCGTTCGCCTAGGGATCGGACCATCCGAATCCCCCGATCCGACCGTTGCCCCCCGCATTGGACCGTTGATCGGACTGACCGTTGCCCCATATCGGACTGTCCGCCTAGGGATCGGACCGTCCGAATCCCTCCAATCGGACCATTGCCCCCTCCCGATCGGACCTTTGCCCCGCCCACCCCTCGAGACCGCGCGGTTTGGTGCGGTTACCGCCACGCGGTTACCGTGCGGTATTAGGCTATTACCGCGCGGTTTGCCGCGGTAACCGTCTACCATTGTGTAGAATAAAAGCTGAGGAAAATTCATGAAAAAATCAAGGAAAAAAATTATTTAGTTGCAATAAAATGTTGTAGACATTTGTAGCTTCATTAAGCGATAAATTGAGGAAACATAGGAAATTTTGACATGACTCCCCACGGATCGGACCGTTCACAGACATATCAGACCGTCCGACCCCCCTGGTCGGACTGACCATTGCCAAGATCGAACCGTCCGCCTAGGGATCGGACCGTCCGAATCCCCCAGATGGGACCGTCCGTCTAGGGATCGGACCGTTCGAATCCTCCCGATCGAACCGTTTTTACTCCAAAAACAATCTTAACGTCGTTATTTTTGTAGGATTTCTTCTCCATTGGGATGGACAATTCGAGTACTACCACATATATTTTTTTCAATTTTTTTTCGTATTTTTTGAATTTGGATGAAATTCATCCAAACCAAACTGTTGGTAACCCTTACCGAACCCCGGCGGTTACCGCGGTAACCGTGCGGTTACCGGCGGTATTGGAAACCCTGGTTGCATGTTGCACATAAGTACAGATATTATGGTCCTATAGTTTCACAAAACCTCATCGTTAACCAATTTTTCTATGATCTACTATACGTAGGTATTCTAAACTTATATACTAAATTTATGAGTTCATGCATTTAGTCCATAATCTAAATATTGTAGCCATCTAAGTTAATTATTTTTTATTGTGATAAATATTAAGTTAGATTAGTTAACAATGTGGTTTTGTGAGACATTAAGACCATAATACCCAGGGTTATGTAACACATGACAAAACTAATGTGGTTCTGTGCAACTTGAACCTTAATACCTGGGGTTTTATAAAATGCCCTTCCAGAGGGCGATTTTATGACGTGGCAGACGGTCGTGTGGCGGGCGGCCGACGGTCGTCTGCACTTTTGCAGGCGGCCCCCAGGGCAGAGAAACGCCCTCTAGGAGGGCGGCAAGGGGGCCACCTGCAAAAACGCCGCCCCCCTCCGCCGAGATCGGACCATCCGCACAGGGATCGGATCGTCCGAACACCCCGACCGGACCATCCGCCCAGGTATCGGACCGTCCGAATCCTCCCGATCGGACCGTTGCCCCCAGATCGGACCTTTTATTGGACTGACCGTTGCCGCAGATCGAGGGATTTCGAACGTCCAATCCCTAGGCGGAGGGTCCGATCTGGGGCAATGGTCAGTCCGATAAACGGTCCGATCCGAGGGGCAACGGTCTGATCGGTGGGTTCGGACGGTCCAATCCCTAGGCGGACGGTCCGATATGGGGTGTTCGGATGGTCCGATTGCTTTCCGGACGGTCCGATGGCGGGGACGGGGCAATGGTCCGTTCTCGGGGGCGGCGTCGTTTTTGCAGGCGGCCCCCTTGTCGTCCTCTTGCATGTTGCGATCCGTAGCTTCCGTTTGCATGTTGCATGGTTGTTTGCTTACAATAAAAGGAGAAGAAAACCTCAAAAAAGCTGCAGCTTGATCGCAGCACAAACCACTGTCTCTCGCTAAACTCTGTCTCCGTATTCTCTATAGTATATTGTTCGTAGAGTTCGTCCGAGCTCTAGCGATCGATCCTGTGACGAAATCCTGACAATTGGTATCAGAGCAAGGTTTAGGGCATGGACACACGATCGTGCTTTAGAAGCGGCGCTAATGCCTCGCCGTCGCTCGTCGTCTCCGACGGAGCGCACTCCCCCAGGTTCTGGCGGCCGCGCCTCGGGCAGCTGCGGGAACGACCGCGGGCTGGTGATTCACCGCGTGGTAAAGGAGGCGGGAGGCTCGGCCAACTATCCCGTGCTAAACAAGACGAACTACAACGAGTGGTCACTACTCATGAAGATCAAGCTGCAAGCGCGATGCCTCTAGGGCGCCATTGATCCAGGCGGCGTCACCGTGGAGCTCCATGAAGATCAGATGGCGCTGGACGCCATCTGCAGCGCCGTCCCCGCCGAGATGCTCTCGACGCTGGCGACCAAGGAGTCGGCCAAGGAGGTGTGGGACTGCATCAAGACCATGCGCGTCGGGGACGACCACATCCACAAGGCCAGCGCGCAGAAGCTGCGCGCGGAATACGAAACCATCGCGTTCCGCGACGGGGAGTTTGTGGAGGACTTCGCCATGCGGCTCACCGGCCTCGTCACTCAACTGTCAACACTCGACGATCCGGAACCGGCCAACAAAGTCGTCGAGAAGTACCTGCATGTCGCACGATCCAGGTTCTCTACGCTGTCACTCGAGGAGGTGACCGGAAGGCTCAAGGCGGCGGAGGATGCCAGGCAGGCCTCATCCTCGTCCTCGGCGGGCGTAGCAGGTCAACTCTACCTCACAGAGGAGTGGCTCGAGCGCCACAAGAAGTAGGAGCAAGAGGCGCGGTGAAACAATGGTGGATCGAACAACCGCGGCAAGGGCCGCGGTGGGCGAGGGCGTAGTGGCGGCGGCGGCACCGGGACCTCGAACGGATCAAACTCCGGGCCAGCCCGCAAGGACAACAAGTGCCGCAATTGCGGCAAGCTCGGCCATTGGGCCAGAGATTGCCGAAGCAAGCCCAAGCGGGAGGAGCAGGCTCATGTGGTCCAAGATGATGAGCCCACACTCATGCTGCTCACGGGCGGCCGTGTTGACGGAATTGACATGAACCGGCGCACCGGTCAGACCGCGTTCGCAGCCGGACCGACGCAGCTGCGGCCGTCAGACCGCGCAGGATGCGCGCTATGGGATTCGAATCGGAGCACGGTCCGTCAGAACCACCGGCGCCGCGCACGCTGTTGGACACCGTCGAACTGGTGGAGAAGAAAGTGTTCGCGGCACTGGATGATGCCACGGAACGCGATCCCCGAAGTTGGATCATTGACTCCGGTGCGTCCAACCACATGACTGGTTGCAAGATGGCCTTCTCCGACCTCGACACCAAGATCACCGGCAATGTTCGGCTCGGCGACGGCTCAATCGTCCGTATCGAGGGTCGCGGCACGGTGCTGTTCGCCTGCAAGAACGGGGAGCACCGTACCCTCACCAACACTTACTATCTCCCTCGACTCGCCGCCAACATCATCAGTGTCGGCCAATTGGATGAGACTGGTTTCGAGGTGAAGGTAAAACATGGCGTGATGCACGTGTGGGATGAGCAGCGGCGTCTGCTTGCCCGAGTTCCCCGAAGCCCTAGCCGGCTCTACGTGCTCAACATCAACCTCGCACGGCCGGTCTGCCTGACTGCGCGAGCTGGAGAGGATGCGTGGCGTTGGCACGCCCGTTTTGGCCACATCAACTTCACTTCACTGCGCAAGATGGCCCGAGAAGCACTTGTGCGTGGTCTACCGACCTTGTCGCAGGTGGAACAAGTGTGTGAGGCGTGCCTCGCCAGCAAGCATCGACGAGCTCCGTTCCCACAACAATCTCTGCACCGCGCCACCGAGCCGCTCGCGCTGATCCACGGCGACCTATGCGGGCCAATCACGCCGGTGACGCCCAGCGGCAACCGCTACTTTCTCCTCCTCGTCGACGACTATATCCGCTACATGTGGCTGACGCTTCTCGCCACCAAGGACGCCGCACCGACTGCTATCAAGCGCGTTCAAGCGGCGGCTGAAAGGAAGAGCGGGCACAAGTTGCTTGCGCTCCGCACAGACCGCGGAGGAGAATTCACCGCCGGTCACTTCACCGAGTACTGCGCCGAACTTGGGTTGCGGCGCGAGCTGACGGCCCCCTACTCACCGCAGCAGAACGGCGTCATCAAGCGCCGGAACCAGTCCGTGGTGGGCATGGCTCGGAGCATGCTCAAAGCAAAGGCTCTCCCAGGTATGTTTTGGGGGGAGGCGGTGAATACGACAGTGTACTTGTTGAACAGGTCATCGTCTAAAAGTATCGGCGGCAAGACTCCATGCGAGCTCTGGAACGGCGTTCCGCCGGCCATCCACCACCTGCGCACGTTCGGATGCGTGGCGCATGTGAAGGTGACCTCACCAAACGCAAAGAAGCTCGACGACAGGAGCCGGCCCATGATCTTCGTCGGGTACGAGCCCAGCTCGAAGGCGTACCGTGCTTACGATCCTGTCACGCGGCGCGTCCACATCTCCCGCGACATCGTCTTCGACGAAGAAGCCTAGTGGAAGTGGGACGACAAGGCTATCATGGGCGACGACACCGACTTCACCATCGAGTACACCTCCGTGTACCACCCGGATAGGGCGAGCTCAGCGCCCTCGGCGCAACCAGATATCCAGGACCGGGAAGCGCCAGCTTCGCCACACATGTCGGCATCAAGCTCGACGCCACTGACATTTTCGCCAACGGTCGAAGCGCCACCGGTGGAATTCGTGACGCCGCCACCCGTGGCAGAGGAGGATCTCGACGTCAACGCCGACGACGCTCCGCTCCGGTTCCGCCACATCGACAACGAACTCAGGATGGCTACCCGGGAGCCCGTGCCGACTACACTGCCGGGGCTGGCTGCCCGAGAGCTCGGGCTGACTACACCGCCAGGGCTGGCTACCCGGGAGCCCGGGCCGACTACACTGCCGGGGCCGACTACCCGGGGGCCCGGGCCGACTACACCACCGGGGTCGGGTACCCAGGAGCCCGGCCGACTACGCCGTCGGGACTTGCTACCCTGGGGCCCGGGCCGACTACATCGCCGGGGCTAGCTACCCGGGGACCCGGGCCGACTACACCACCGGGCCCGAGTACCCGGGAGCCCGGGCCGACTACACCATCGGGGCTGGCTACCCGGGAGCTGAGCGAAGACCTGCTAGTGGTAACAGCAGAGGAGCCATCCTCGTTCGCCGAAGCAGAACAACACCGTTGCTGGCGACAGGCGATGCTAGAGGAGATGCACTCGATCGAGGTGAACAAGACTTGGCGGCTCGTCGATCCTCCACCGCGCCAGCGCCCAATTGGGCTCAAGTGGGTATTCAAGGCAAAGAAGGACGCCTCTGGGAACATCAGCAAGTACAAGGTGTGCCTCGTCGCGAAGGGTTACGTGCAACGACAAGGGATTGACTTCGATGAGGTCTTCGCACCGGTGGCGCGGGCTCGAGGCCGTCTGCTTGTTGCTGGCACACGCGGCGTGCGAGGGCTGGGCTGTCCACCACATGGACGTGAAGTCCGCGTTCCTCAACGGCGAACTCGAAGAGGAAGTCTACGTTGTGCAGCCACCGGGATTCGTCGTCGACGGCCAAGAACACAAGGTACTGCGCCTCGACAAGGCGCTCTACGGGCTTCGACAGGCACCACGTGCGTGGTACGCCAAACTCGACACGTCGCTGCTGACACTGGGCTTTCACCGCAGCGTCTCTGAGCACGCCGTGTACATGCGAGGCATGGGCGTGCATCGCCTGGTGGTCGGCGTGTACGTCGACGATCTCATCATCACCGGCGGCAACTCCGACGAGCTCAAGCAGTTCAAGGAGGACATGAAGGGGATGTTCCAGATGAGTGACCTAGGCCTGTTGAGGTACTACCTCGGCCTGGAGGTGAATCAGACCAGAGAAGGCATCACCATGAGCCAATGGGCCTATGCCCAGAAGATACTGGAGGTGGCTGGCATGGCCGGGAGCAATTCCAGTCTCACCCCCATGGAATCGCGCCTAAAGCTCAGCAAATTGAGCACTTCCCCTGCTGTTGATGCCACTGATTATAGGCGGATCGTGGGCTCCTTGCGCTATCTGGTGAACACGAGATCGGATTTGGTGTACTCGGTGGGCTACGTCAGCAGGTTCATGGAGAAACCCACGACCGAGCACTTGACGGCCGTGAAACGGGTGCTCCGCTACATCGCCGGCACCATCGACTACGGCTGCTATTACAAAAGGAAGAAGGAAGCTGCTCATCTCGTCGGCTATAGTGACAGCGATCTCGCCGGCGACCTCGACACTCGCAAGAGCACTTCCGGTATTTTTTTCTTCCTCGGCAACAACTTGATCACCTGGCAATCGCAGAAACAAAAGGTTGCAGCCTTGTCGTCCTGCGAAGCTGAGTACATCGCGGCAACAACTGCTGCTTGCCAAGGTGTGTGGCTGGCGCGTCTTCTCGCAGAACTTTGAGGAGAGGAGACC
Organism: Oryza meyeriana var. granulata; assembly: GCA_003991445.1. Lineage (NCBI taxonomy): Eukaryota > Viridiplantae > Streptophyta > Magnoliopsida > Poales > Poaceae > Oryza > Oryza meyeriana. The sequence continues at coordinate 22,079 of RYFJ01003769.1, read as the reverse complement.
GATGCCGTCACATTGAAGATTGATAATCAATCCGCAATCATGCTCAGTAAGAACCCTGTTTTCCACGATCGCAGTAAACATATCGACACGAGATACCATTATATCAGAGAATGCATTGAGGAGGGCAGGGTGAAAGTCGAGTTCATCGGCACCAACGAGCAATTGGCGGACATCCTGACGAAGGCACTCGGGCGAGACAGGTTCATTGAGCTTCGCTCCCAGATCGGCCTCGTCGAAACTGACCAATCATGCAAGGTTTAGGGGGAGATTTGTTAGTATAAACCTTGCATGCCTAACTTTAGTTAGTTTGTTATACTTTGGATTTTGCTGCATGCGCATGAGCACCAACGTGTGGAAGCCGTGCGCGTAGGAACCCGGCGAGAATAGCTCGCGGCGTAGCTGAACTTGCGGACGCACGGCGTACGTTTCTCGGTCGTGGGGATGAACGCGATCAAACCGGGAATACGTGGGTAGCGATCCGTAGCTTCCGTTTGCATGTTGCATGGTTGTTTGCTTACAATAAAAGGAGAAGAAGACCTCAGAAAAGCTGCAGCTTGATTGCAGCACAAATCACTGTCTCTCGCTAAACTCTGTCTCCGTATTCTCTATAGTATATTGTTCGTAGAGTTCGTCCGAGCTCTAGCGATCGATCCTGTGACAAAATCCTGACATTGCCGCCCTCTGGGGGGCGGTTTTTTGCCGATCTGAGGTGGGATTGAGCCGCGAAACCCTAACGCGTGCTACATACCTTAAAACAGGCATAACTTTCGCATACGGCTTCGGAATCGGGCAAATAAGTACTCTGTGGACATCTACAGAAAATTTTACAGAAGGTTCTCCTTGGCTTTGCCGGGTTTGTCCGAAAAAAATTAGCGAAATTCGGCCGGGAAGTTTGAGTTTTTGAGGTCTGAAGTTTCAGCACGAGTTGTAAAGCACGCTCACAAATTTCTACATGCCACATCTTGCATCGGTTCGAGCTGCACCTTCCTAAGGTTTTGCTGTTCTTGAGTTCCTAGTTAAAAAAAAAGGAACAAAGGAAGTGTACAGTCTTGCTGCTCAGGAGCTTGCTTTTCCTACCTTCGCTTCCAGTGGGAGCTTTGTGGCCTGATATTTCCCTCAATTTATCTATGATTTTTTGTGAATTTTGTGACATTTTTGGAGGTATAGCTGGCAAAAAACCGCTCTCCTAGAGGGCGGCGCCCCACACCGGCGTTTTTGTAGGTGACCCCCTTGCTGCCCTCCTAGAGGGCGTTTTTTTGCTGGCCAGGGGCCACCCGCAAAAGTGCAGACGGCCGTCGGCCGGGCGGGCGACGGCCGTCTGCCGTTTTGTAAATATTTTTTTAATAAATATAAAAATAAAAAAAATTCATGCATATCTAAATGGGCCGCAACATGAAACAGGTCTAGCGCTTAAGCCACCTAGGCTGAGTTTTTACTGTTAATAATTTAATTTATTTTTTAATTTACAAAACTAAATTTTAATTTTTTTTTGCAGAAATAGACTCTTCCGCCGTGGGGTAAGGCGGCATTTAAAAACCGCCGTCGCCCAGGGCGGCAAATGGCCGAGGCCCACGGCGGCGTCACCAGGCCGTGACGGCGGCCCACGGCGTCAGCGGGCACGGGCGCGAGCAAGAGTGCAAGCAAGGGCACCGGCGCGAGCAAGAGCTGAATGACACCCACAAGACGGGCACGGGCACGGGCACGAGCAAGAGCGCGAGTAAGGGCACGGGCGCGAGCAAGAGCTGAATGACACTCACAAGACGGGCACGGGCACGAGCAAGAGCCCGTGCCCTTGCTCGCGCTCTTGCTCGCGCCAGTGCCCGTGCCCGCGCCCGTGCCCGCTGACGCCGTGGGCCGCCGTCACGGCCTGGTGACGCCGCCGTGGGCCACGGCGGTTTTTAAATGCCACCCTACCCCACGGCGGCAAGAGTCTATTTCTGCAAAAAAAAAAAAATTAAAATTTAGTTTTGTAAATTAAAAAATAAATTAAATTATTAACAGTAAAAACTCCACCTAGGCTTCAGGACGTCATGGGCCGTGGGCCGGCCATTGTATAACAATAACATCACAAAATGGAAGCCACCCACAAAGATTCTAGGGTTGCCTCCAAACGGGGCGGCAAATCTCTCTCTCCCCGCCGCCTCCGCCTCCGCCTCCAAACGCGATGGGCAGGAAGCCCTCGTCGGCCGTCGCGGCGGCCGTCGACCAGGACGCCCTCTCCGCGAGCGCCAAGGCGGCGGACGACCTCCTCGCGGCGTCCGACTGCAGCGGCGTCCACGGCCACTCCCTCTTCTTCGACGCCCTCGTGCAGCTCATCCCCCCGCGCTTCTACCTCTCGGCCGCCGACGAGGACCGCCCTTGGTACCAGGGCCTCTCCAAGGGCGCCAAGGCGGCCATGAAGGCCCAGTCCCGCGCCAACGTCAAGGCCGCCCGCCGCGCCCGCCTCGACCCCACCGCGCCGCCCGCCTCCACCCTCGACCTCCTCAAGAAATCGGTAGCTGACCAGGAGGCGGACTCCTCTGATGAGGAGGGTAGCGACGAGGATGAAGAAGACGGTGATGATGAGGCCGAAGAGCAAGAGGACGAAGGGGAGGAGGAGGAGGAGGGTATGCAGCTCGCGCCGGCGGCCGTGGTGTCCGAGGACCGCTCGGTGACCTATGAGGAGCTACGGGAGCGGCTTCACCGCCGTATTGCTGAGCTTCGCGGGAACCGGTGCACCAGGCCAGAGTTCCTGAACAAGCCCAAGAAGGAGAAAGGGAAGAAAGGGAAGAAGGGGAGGGATGCGAGGAAGAAGAGGAAGCGCGAGGATGGTGGTGCTCAGGATGCAGAGTGCAAGGATGGTAAGAAGTCCAAGAAGGAGGACGATTCGAAGACACCGGACATCGTCTATGGCAATGTGTGGGTTGATCCTAAGGAAGCAAGAAGAAGGAAGAAGAGGAGAATTAAGAACAAGAAGAAGGCTTTGGAGCAGGCTAAGTGGATGCAGCAGGCAAAGGAGGATCCTAAGAAGGCGACCAAGTTGGCGTGGGATTTGGCCACAAGACGGGCTGCTGGGGAGAAGGTGCATGATGACCTGAAGTTGATTAAGGAGAGCATGAAGAAGGATAAAAAGCGGCAGCAGAAGCATGCGGAGCAGTGGAAGGAGAGGCAGAAGATGGTGGACAAGCAGAAAAAGGAGAGGCAAAATAAGCGAACAGAGAATATCCGGGAGCGGGCTCACCAGAAGAAGATGCGCAAGATTGAGAAGCGCGAGAAGAAGCTTATGCGCCCTGGATTTGAAGGGCGCAAGGAAGGATATGTCAACGAGTAACATCTCCATTGAATACTGTGAAGTAAGAAGGATTATTGTATCAGCCAAGTTTGCATTTGTTTATGTCGGCACTCGTAATAGGTTACCAAATCATTAGTTTCATGTGCCTTATTTATAGCATGAAATTGGAATACTTAGCAGTACTTGGGGTTGGCTACCAAAAATTTTGGTATATTTTTGTGTGTTATTTGAATTTATGGTTGGATAAAACCTGCAAAGAAAAGAAAAAAAAACACCTTGCTAGATGTTTAGAGGCATTTTAGCACTAGACTTTGGAAACGTTAGATCGCTAATACTAAATGGTGCTTCAGTAGCTGCCCTATTATTGTTTCTAGTGGCATTGTACTAACCAATGGACATGTCAGTTTCCATTTATGATGCTTTTGTAAGGCCTTTGTGTAGGTGGATTTCTTTTTTCACTTCTTCACAGTTAGTTAAATTACTGTCTACAATGTTCACGTTTTATATTATTGTGACATGGATGAGCTAGATAGAAATGGTCATTTTGTAAGTTTACTGTAGTTTTTAGTACGAAACTGTGATGCCTGTTTTATCAGCCAGTATGACGCCATTTTAGTGTAGTTGCCTCGCAAAAGCTTGTTACTATTTGGAGATATAGAACTGTTATGATGAAGCTCAAGAGAATTGTCAATTGTATGTCCATATAACAATTCTGCTATGAGCCTATGAGGTGAGAAGTTATAGAGGGGAGAAAGGAGAAAACTGAAGGACATAGATTGTTAATATAGCATGTTTAAATTTTGTGGGTTTGCTTTCTTTCTATTCATGTTCCTTCTTGTTCCTGATGGAAAGGTAGAATTTACGCCGCTCCTGGTTCCTGACGTAAAGGTAGAATTTTCCCATCTGTTGGTTAATGTCTGTTCTTGCCTGGATGAAATCATGTTGAATAGTTCGTTCGAGATAGTTGTTCGCTCGAGGAAGTGTGGATGTCATGTACAGTAGTTGGAGCCTCTAGATGATCACTCACAAGCTAGTACATATGTATGTGAAACCGCGAAAGAAATGAATTAAGTAATTGAGTAATTTTCCTGAAACCCTTTATATTTTGGTTCAAGTTGCATTAAACCACATGAGTTTTGACGTGTTGCATGCAGGGATTACCAGACCGTACCGTGGGGGGTTACCGCCCTCCCACGGTACGGTGGTTACCGCGGTAACCACCTAAAACCGCGTGAAATCCATCTTCAAAATTTTGAATTTGAATAGACGCTTCACTGCGGTTACCACGCGGTTTGGTGCGGTTATCGCCACGCGGTTACCGCGCGGTATTAGGCTATTACCACGCGGTTTGCCGCGGTAACCGTCTACCTTTGTGTAGAATAAAAGCTGAGGAAAATTCATCAAAAAATCAAGGAAAAAAATTATTTAGTTGCAATAAAATGTTGTAGACATTTGTAGCTTCATTAAGCGATAAATTGAGGAAACATAGGAAATTTCGGCATGACTCCCTACGGATCGGACCGTCCGCAGACATATCAGACCGTCCGACTTCCTAGGATCGGACTGACCGTTGCCAAGATCGGACCGTCCGCCTAGGGATCGGACCGTTCGAATCCCCCAGATCGGACCGTCTGTCTAGGGATCGGACCGTTCGAATCCTCCCGTCGGACCGTTTTTACTCCAAAAACAATCTTAACGTCGTTATTTTTGTAGGATTTCTTCTCCACTGGGATAGACAATTCGAGTACTACCACATATATTTTTTTCGAATTTTTTTCGTATTTTTTGAATTTGGATGAAATTCATCCAAACCAAACCGTTGGTAACCCTTACCAAACCTCGGCGGTTACCGCGGTAACCGTGCGGTTATCGGCGGTATTGGAAACCCTGGTTGCATGTTGCATATAAGTACATATATTATGGTCCTATAGTTTCATAAAACCTCATCGTTAACCAATTTTTCTATGATCTACTATACGTAGGTATTCTAAACTTATATACTAAATTTATGAGTTCATGCATTTAGTCCATAATCTAAATATTGTAGCCATCTAAGTTAATTATTTTTTATTGTGATAAATATTAAGTTAGATTAGTTAACAATGTGGTTTTGTGAGACATTATGACCTTAATACCCAGGGTTATGTAACACATGACAAAACTAATGTGGTTCTGTGCAACTTGAACCTTAATACCTGGGGTTTTATAAAACGCCCTTCCAGAGGGCGATTTTATGACGTGGCAGACGGCCGTGTGGCGGGCGGCCGACGGTCGTTTGCACTTTTGCAGGCGGCCTCCAGGGCAGAGAAACACCCTCTAGGAGGGCGGCAAGAGGGCCACCTGCAAAAACGCCGCCCTCCTCCCCTGTGATCGGACCGTTGCCCGCCCTCGAGATCGGACCATCCGCACAGGGATCGGATCGTCCGTACCCCCCGACCGGACCGTCCGCCCTTGTATCGGACCGTCCGAATCCTCCCGATCGAACCGTTGTCCCCCGGATCGGACCGTTTATCGGACTGACCGTTGCCGCAGATCGGGTGATCCGAACGGTCCAATCCCTAGGCGGACGGTCCGATCTGGGGCAATGGTCAGTCCGATAAACGGTCCGATCCGAGGGGCAACGGTCTGATCGGTGGGTTCGGACGGTCCAATCCCTAGGCGGACGGTCCGATTATTTTCCGGACGGTCCGATCGGGGGGGCGGGGCAATGGTCCATTCTCGGGGGCGGCGTCGTTTTTGTAGGTGGCCCCCTTGTCGTCCTCTTGCATGTTGCGATCCGTAACTTCCGTTTGCATGTTGCATGGTTGTTTGCTTACAATAAAAGGAGAAGAAAATCTCAGAAAAGCTGCAGCTTGATATATGTGGCCAAACGGGCGGACCGGGCCGGCACGGCCCGCTACGGCACAGGCAAGGCACGGCACGCTGAGGTCGTGGGCCGTGCCGTGCCGGCACGGCCCGTCGGCGGCCAACCGTGCTCGGGCCGGCCCGGTACCGCCGACGCCTGCCGCCGTGCGTCCGGTGTCCCCGGCCTCCGTCGCCTGCCACCGCCTCCCCGCCTGCGCGTCGCCCCCTCCGCGGCCTGCCGCCGCCCTCCACCTGCCGCCTCCTCTCCTCCCTTCCGCCGATGTTGGGCAAGAGTGGCCCTGCAGCCGAGTAACCGACTGAGGGCCTGTTCGATAGTCCGATAGGAGCAGGCGGCTTAAATTCAGCGGATATGGCGACAGTCCGATCCATTTGCGGACGGTCCGATATTGTGGAGTCGGACAGTCCGATATGAAGGCGGACGGTCCAATCCTGGTGGGGGCAACGGTCCGATCGCGGGCATTCGGACGGTCCGATATAGCGGCGGACAGTCCGATCAGGGTGGGGGCAACGGTCCGATCGGGGCATTCGGACGGTCCGATCCATATGCGGACGGTCAGATCATGTGGAGTCGGACAGTCCGATATGGCGGCGGATGGTCCGATCCGGGTGGGGGCAACGGTCTGATCGGGGCATTCGGACGGTCCGATACATATACGGACGGTCCGATCATGTGTAGTCGGACGGTCCGATATGAAGGCGGACGATCCGATCCTGGTAGGGGCAACGGTCCGATCGGAGGGGCAACGGTCCGATCGTGGGCATTCGGACAGTCCTATCAATATGCGGACGGTTCGATCCTAGGGATTCGAACGGTCCTATCCCTGGCCGGAGTCACTGAGATGAGTAAAAAAGGAAAAAAAACAAAAAGGACTTAAAAAATTTGAAAAAATTAGAGGAGTTGTAAAAAAATATGAAAAAATGTAAAAACATTATCTGACATGAGTAAAAAAAATATGAGGGTATTTTTTGATGATATTAGAGGAGGAAATTTTCATATTTTTTAAACAAGCAAAATAGAAGCACATATATAGTTATGTAATTTAATTTCTACAAAGATATAGGGGAAAATTGCGCAATGACCTTTATTGATTTTGATATTACATAGCTGCCTCATTAAAAACTCTGTCATGTAAAAACTCAATTTTGAGAAAACCATGACAAAGAAAAAAGAGTACAGCTAAAGGTCAATACTCAAAAATAAAAAACATTACTCTAGTTCCTCATTTTGTAGGTAAAGATTTTCGAACTGCTAGCTCACTGCGGAGATTTCTTCTTCTCTCTTCAATAATTCTTCCGCAAAGACTTAAGGCCGATTCGGATGATACCGTAGACACAGGTACCGTGAACACATCCCGTGCTAGCTTTGAGAGCATGTGATATTGGGTCTTATGATCATTCCACCATTGAAGAACGTTGAGATCTTCCTGGTTGATAGAGTCGCTGTCCAAGTAGGTGGACAGCTCAAGGGCTTCAAGCGAAGCGTGTGCAGGACTTGCTACGACCAAACTTCCACCATCGGTGCTCGAAGAAGAAGAGGAACCACCCTAAATTCGGCCCCACTACAATTTCTTCTTACCTGGGACATGGACGGGTGGGGCTCTTTGCACGCGAACTCCCTGAAACTTAGTTTCATACTTTCGAAATACTTCATACAATTTTGTCGTAGAATCAGAATAGTAGTTAGTGTAATCAATATTCATTGCATCCCCAATAAGATTCAAAATATTTAGAAACCCCCGTATTTTACCCCTAGGATCAAGAATAAATGCAAAAGTATACAAGTATGGAATGTCCCTCCAGTATTTAAGATATTTTTGTTTCATGTAAAATACTGCAAGTCCTAGTAGTTGGTCATCTTCATATTCTTTTAATAAAGTGGCAATCTCAAAAATTTTATGCAAAATTAAATTAGCAGTTGAATAGTAAACACTAGACAAAGTAACAGTTGCATCATAAAATATTTCAAGAAAGTAATAAAACCGTTCTACAACATGCCAAGACTGTTCTGTCAGTAGTGGTTATCCGTCACTGGTAACAGCATTCTTGGATTGCAAAAAAACTGTTAGTATATCCTTGTAAGGCAAGACGTGCCTCAACATCAAATAAGTCGAGTTCCACCGATGGTCCGCATCCGTTTGGAACTTGCGTGGACGCTTGTCCGAAGCGATGCAAAATCGCTTGAAGGTCGCAAGCCGAGGATTAGAACCATTGAGCCATGTTATGGCTTCACGGATAGAATCGAGATATACACTTACTCTCTTAAAACCGGATTTAACTATAAGATTAATAACATGGTAAGCACAACGTTGATGTAAAAGAAATGATTGAGCATAAACATTGAATAAAGGCTGCAAAATTTCCATTGCTCTGAAATTTGCAGCTCATTATCTAGAGTTACTGCAAATATTTTATTTGTGATGCCAAAATCCTCACAAACTCTAGAAATTCGTTCAGCAATATTTTCTGCAGTATGTGAAACATTAATTAATTTGAAAGCTATTACTCTTTTTTGTAGTTTCCATTCATCATCAACATAATGAGCAACTACACTAATATAATCCTCCTTAGCTCTACCACTCCAAATATCAGATGCGATACTAATAGAAAAGGTGCATGTGGTAAACAATTGTTTAATACTGTCCCGGCCTTGGTTGTAAACATTCACCAAGTCTCGGGTTGTGGTCTGTCTACTAACAGCTTGAAACCTAGGATTATGAGCAGTTTTAATGTAAGTCTCGAATGCAGGAGACTCACCAAAATTTAGGGGTAAATCCTGTCTAGCAATTAAACGGGTAAGGGAATCTCGTGCTACCTGAGGGTCATACTCCCATGAACGTACCATACCATCAGGATTTAGTACCAGTTGCTGCTGTCGTAGCTGGTAACCTTGCTTCTTCAAACACGCCTCAGCACGCCGCCTCAAATGTCCTATTCCACCAGAAGATTTTCCAGAGAGTTTAGTCTTACAAATTTTACATTTCGCGTATGTTACCTCCCTTCCATCCGCGCCCGTTACCTCCCTTTCATCTGCGCCGGTTTCCTTGATCTCATCAAAATGTTGCCAGGCGGACGAAGTTCTTGATCTCTTCGAGCCGGTTGCCGTTGATAGGCTCCCGCTCGCAGTTCCGGATCCTTCCGAAGCCGCATGTACTGCCTCCGGATGTTCTTGCGGTGTAGGACCCGGCCCGGAGTTGTCTCCTTGCGACATCGACACATAGCTCGGGTCGAAGTCGCTCAATTGAAATGTCGGGTAGTTTGGATCCATCCTGCAATATAAATAGAGAAAATTAGTAAAAAAAAATAGTACGAACAAAGAAGAAAATTTAGGATTTTTTTGTACCTTGCAGGAGCACCGGAGGCTGTAGCTATCAGGTATGAGAATGCGGAAAATTTTTGAATTTTAGACAAAAATTTGTGTAAATCAAAAATTTAGAGCGTAAGAGAGCAAAAGAGAGGAGAATAGAGCACAAGAGGAGAGATTGGGAGGTTTGGATGAGTAAAAATATGGCTAGTGGTTCCCTTATTTATAGGAGAAAATTTCACAATTTTTCAGATTTTTTTGATATTTTTTCGGATTTTTTTGGTCCTCCAACGGCTAGATTTTGAATCTAGCCGTTATTTCGGACCGTTGGGACACGTGGAAATTTTTAACTGGGCCAACGCGGCCGATAACTGTGCAGCAAACGGTCGTCTAGCAACGGGCAGATGTGGCATCACTGTAGCATCGACTAAACCAACGCCAGCGCTCGGACTCCGCCTGCGCGCCTCCCCGGCCTCGGCCTCCGCCGCCGCCCTCTGCCACCGCCCTCCGCCTGCGCGCCTCCCTGGCCTCGGCCTCCGCCGGCGCCCTCCGCCGCTGCCTCCCCGCCTGGGCGCGTCCCCAGCCTCTGCCGCCTCCCGCGCCCGCCTCCTCCCGGCCGCTGACGCCTGCCGCGACGGCGCGGCCTCCGCCGCCGCCCTCCGGGCGGGCCGTGTCCCGTGCCAAGCCGTGCCGGCCCGCCGTGCCGCACCACCGGCCCAGGCACGGCACGGCTACTCGGGCCGTGCCAGCATGGCCCATGGCCAACCGTGCCGGGCCAGCCCATTTGGACATGTCTGGCTGTGACCTAGGAGCTTGTGTGTTCTGGCGTGGGCTGAGTGGGCCTTGTGGGCTGTGCGTCGCTGTCCCCATGTGCCGAGCCTGAAATTTCTTCTGAAAATTTGGAACAAGTTTATCTAGCTAGTCCCTACATCGGTATCATGTCAACAAAAGCTAAGGTGAATTTTTTGGTTCAAAGTAAATAAAAAATAAATTTTACTTGTTTAACGGATTTCACCACCCGTGAAATTACCTTAGTAAGTACTCCTAGTAAAACATAAGTAAGTAAAACCTTAACCCCGTTCTGAAACTGCATTGCCGGCTGTGTCCTGAGCCGCACCTGTAGCGGAACAGGAGTACCGGCTGGCTTGCAGTTCTGCTTCGCGAGAAAGGAACGGAACGGAACGGATCGCACGTCGGGTAAGAGCGGAGGACGAAAGGACTAAACCACAAAAATAAAAGGGCGAAAGGACTACGGAGTCGGAATTTTTTTATTTATATATTTATTTAAATAAATATTTACAAAACTATATTTTCGTTTCAAAAATTTACAGAAATATACTCCTCTCGCCCTTTGGGAGGGCGTTTTTTAAAAATCGCCCTCCCAGAGGGCATTTTTTCCACGTGGCAGACGACCGTTCGGCGGGCAGCCGACGGCCGTCTGCACTTTTGCCGGCAGCCCCCTGGCCAGAAAAACGCCGCCCTCTAGGAGGGCGGCAAGGGGACCGCCTGCAAAAGCGCGCCACTGCTTTTGCAGGCGGCCCCCTTGCCGCCCTCCTAGAGGGCGGCGTTTTTCTGGCCAGGGGGCCGCCGGCAAAATGGCCAGCTTTCCCGCCCCGCCTACAAGACCGGACCGTCCGTCCAGGGATCGGACCGTCCGACTCCCCCGGATCGGACCGTCCGCCCATGGAACGGACCGTCCGATACCCATGGATCGGACCGTCCGCCGCCATATCGGACCATCGGACTTGCCGATCCGAGGTGAGGTTGAGCTGCGAGACCCTAACGCGCGCTACCTACCTTAAAATAGACATAACTTTCGCATACGGTCTCGGAATCAGGCAAATAAGTACTTTACGGACATCGACAGAAAATTTTACATCCGCTTCTCCCCTGAGGAGAGTGAGGGTGAGAGAGGAGGGGAGGGGATCGGTTAGTGTAGTACTTCTTGTAGTTGTCTCTCTCGACGAGGAGGTAGCGCTGTGTGACGGTGGCGTCGCGGTGGCCACGCTCCCTCTTGTAGTCGAGGAAGTTGGTCTTCTTGAGGAGCTTCTGCTCGTGGAACCTGAGCTTCCTCATCCTTCACGCTGCAAGACAGACCAACGATTCAGTATGAATTGACGGAGACGAAACTTACGGGCGGCAGGCGGCGGCTGCGGCGGTTTGGCGTACCAGAGCGGAGAAAGGCACGGCAAGCTTTCGCACGCGGTGGGGGGCAGGCGGCGTGGCGAAGACGCGGGAGTCGCGGGGAGCGAGGCGGCGCGGCGCTAGGGTTAGCTGTGACCTAGGAGCTTGTGTGTTCTGGCATGGGCTGAGTGGGCCTTGTGGGCCGTGCCGTCGCTGTCCCCATGTGCCGAGCCTGAAATTCCTTCTGAAAATTTGGAACATGTTTATCTGGCTAGTCCCTACATCGGTATCATGTCAACAAAAGCTAAGGTGAATTTTTTGGTTCAAAGTAAATAAAAAAAATTTACTTGTTTACCGGATTTCACGGAAAGTGCATCTAACCCCTAAGTGGGTTTTGGTGGATTAATAACAAAGCGGTTAAGGGACTAATAAGTTTATCGAGAATTGTGCAGAGAATTAGTCCCATGTTGCTTGGTGTGGTGCATGGAGACCCCCACAAAGACATGACGCAAAGCGAC